>VMBQ01003540.1:351920-377244 GCA_007657795.1 Dreissena rostriformis | reverse complement strand
AAAATGGCCTTTACTATAACTTCTTCATTTCTACACCAATTCACTTCTAATTGATACTGAACTTCTCTATGACAATACGGTCAATCTCGACTATGCATGGCCCCATTACCAACCCTGGGGCACACCTAGGTCAAACATTCGGTGTGGGGATACGCGTCGGCCTCTGCCGCGCCATTTCTAGTTTCGAATTATCGTTAATCCGATGTTTTTTTAACGGTCCAGACAACTTCGAAATAACGGTGTTGAAGTGTATTTGAATATGTCAAACTAAATGATAAGCTTTTCTCTGAAACTGAAAACGATACCTTTTCATAGAAATTATACAAGACATTTGCGCTGTCTGTGAACAGTAATCTGTTATCTTTAACCTAGTTATTGACCGTCTGGTTAAAACACCTGACTGATTACATACATGCATTTCATAGTTTATTGTTGGCAATTCATCAGTCGTATTTTTTGCTTCGCTTTATGTAAATTGTTGAAATTACCTTTTTGTGCAGTTTTCTTTGTGCCGCTTTTAATTAGGCATTCATCAATCAATTATGAAATTCATCCTCCATGCAGTCAGGTGCAAGATGCATTGTTCATAACAGGTAACTGTAAGTTTCACTTGCTCTTAACTTATCATTTCTTTTACGAAACAATACTCATGATGACAGTTTCTATTTGATCACACAGTTTCAATGCAATGATACAGTTCTAAATCCAAGACACAAGCTCAATTTGAAAACAAATTATTCTTGAATGTCACATGTACTTGTTACACCCATAAGAATACCCACCTTAATATTATATAGGTAATTATTTGTTATGCCGTCCTTTGAAGACGGCAGCATAAAGCCATCCGTCCGTACATCTGTGTGAAGCTACAAGTCTCAGCCAAAACTTTGCAGTTCATTGATGGATTTTGAAATTACTTTGCACAAATGCCAACCACCATAAAACGACATGTTGCGTGTAACTTTGCATCTCCCTACCTCAACGGCCAAGGCCACACTTGGAGGTTAAAGGTCATTTTGTTCTATAAAAAGCTTAAACATTCCTGTGTCAGCCATAACGTAGCCATAATTTATGTGGATGCATTTTGAAATAGATTACCACAAATGACCATCATCACAAGATTACTTGTCTAGTAAAACAACCGTTTCCCTACCTGAAAGGTCAATGTCAAACTAAGATGTCAAAGGTCAAATTGTTTCTATAAAAAGCTTGAAAATTCCTGTCTCAGCCATTGCTTTGCCATTACTGATGGATTTTGGAATCATTTACCACAAATGACCACCATCACAAGATGACGTGTTGCCTGAAACCTGAAACACTCATCTCCCTACCTAAAGGTCAAGGTCACACTAAGAGATAAAAAAAATCCAGCTAAATAGCTTGAACATTCCTGTCTCAGCCATACATGTAGCTTTGCATTATATAATATTAATTAATTTTAAAATAACTTACCACAAATGTTATGCAACACTTCCAAGAAGGTGGCATATAGCCGCATCTGTCTGCCTGTCTGTCTGTCAGCCTGTACGTTACTTCTCCTGTGCAAAATTGCCATGTCGAGATCTCAACCATATTTGTTCCATGTATTGATGGATTTTGAAATAACTTAGCATAATTATCCGACATCATAAGACAACATGTAGCGTGGAATGCCGGTCTCCCTGCCTTAAAGATCAAGGTCACAATTAGAGGCTTAAGTTCAAATTTTGCCATAAAACAGCCTGTGTTTGACATAAGGGTATTTTTGAAAAAAAAGCTGAATGTTGGGGCATCTGTTTCCTATGGACACGTGTCTTTTTTTATACCAATTAAATCATTATAGCTTAATCATTATAACTTAATAGTTATGTAATACATATTTTTTTAAACAAAAAAAGAGCTATCTAGCTGAGTCCTTGGCAAATGTGTCTGTTTGTGGGTCATTATGGTGGAAATTAAAATATTGTCTGTCACCTCTCCTGTAAGACATTCTAATGAAGGGCGAATTGTAAGCCTGATCATCCGCCAATTTTTTGTAATAATTTTCTTAACATATGAAAGGTTTTTGTCTGTTTTCAACGTGGTGGTATTTTGTATGATATAAATCACAAACTTATTGTATTGCACTGACGCTGAATTTTATTATCAATTTCATATAAATATGAATCAAATTTTCCAAATTACAGGACATTATGTGTAGATTCCCTTAATACATAGGCAAATTTAAAAAAAAATGGGGGAGGGGCTATTTTTTTCAGTTAGTCACTGGAGGTCAAACAATCAATATTTTGGCCTCACTCTGAGAAAACAGGGTTTAATGCATGTGCTTAAAGTGTCATCCCAGATTAGCCTGTGCAGTCCGCACAGGCTTAGGGACGACACTTTCTGTCTAAACTGGACTTTTGCTAAGAAGAGACTTCTTTTTCCAAAAAATAACATCAAAACGGAAAGTATCATCCCTGATTAGCCTGTGCAGACACAGGCTAATCCGGGATGACACTTCATGCACATGCATTTAACCCCCTTTTCACAGAGTGAGGCTCATATTTGTTATCAGAGGTCTTAGCGGCCTAGTCCTTCACTTGCTGTCTGACACGTTGGAGTCATATTTTTATCAGAGGTCTTAGCCGCCTAGTCATTCACTTGCTGTCTGACACGTTGGAGTCAGACAACGATGAATGTTGAGCAATGTGTTGTAATTCAAACTACATGTACAAAGGATTGATTGCTGATGTGCGGTTCAGGAAATAAAGCATATTTTGCAGACGTAAACAGCAAAAGCTGTTGTTTGAGTTTTATATATTTTTGTAAAATATTTTATTGTCGTAATGAAAATTATTTATTGCATAAATATGATAATGATATTATTATTAATTGTTAATTAAAAAGAAAAGAAAAGCAGAAAAGAAACCTGGCATTGTGTTAATTTAATAAAGATTGTATTTCTTTTATAACTAATTATTATGTGTTGTCTGATTATTGATTGTTTCTCCGCTGCATGACAATGACTGGAACCTGACAAACATGAAAATAAACTTTGACGTTACCGTGGTCAGCGATTTTCTTTGCCCAATTGGGAAAAGTACCCGTACCAGCCCAATTAAATTGAGTCATGAAAACCTCACATTTGGTAAAATCGCGTCGTGAAGTCTTCATATTTGGACATTGGTGTATAAGATTTTTTGCTCCCAAATACTTTAAAATTGATAACTTAGTGATGTCAAGTTGTCAATATCATATTTACTGCAGAGGTTCAAGCCATAGAGCTTCATAGGGAAACTAACTAAATGTTGCATTTTATTTATTAAAAAAAAACACTTGACAGCAATTGGGAAATTTGTAGTTTTTTTTCTAATTGGGAAAGTGCAGTTTTCCTGTACTTTATAAAGTAGGAAAACAATTGCTGATGGTAAGCATTCAAGTATGGAAAACAAATACATATGTATCGTTCACAGCGGTATGTTACAGACTTGGTTATAGAATGGAATCGAAAATAATTTATAATGCAATAAAAATGTGAATAGATTATAATGATAGTATGCCTGTTGCAATATGATATGAGGCAATTGACTCATAAATCTCTCTTTAACATTATACTGCAGGTACTGATTGTTAAACCGTTCCAATAAATAGCTGTTAAAGTAAAATCAGAAATATAAGTTTTTTTTATATTAATTCACAACGATACTCCCTAAAATCTCTCAAACAAGACCCAATTATTAAAACCAAATTTAGCGTAAATAATTTTATGTCATTGCGAATGACGTTTTTTTTCTTCTCAGAAAGAGGCTTGCCAAATTAGGATAAAAAGTCTCAAAACACACCACAATCAACGTATTGGCCCCACTTCCACCTGACAAACATATCCCTGTACTCAGTTGTCATTTAAAGAAAGAGGCTTGCCGAATTTGGACTATAGGTCTCAAAACACGCTACAATTAATGTAGCCCCCGCACACCTGACGAACATATCCCTGTACTTAGAAGTGATTTGTCCCATCCTCACAGTGACCCACCTTATTTCACTCATAATAATAAAAAGCACAGTTTTTTTTTTTCCATTAACGTTTACAGGTTGCATGATCAATTACGTATTCAATGATATAAAAGAAAGGCAACACAATGGTTTACTGGTAGTAATTAACACAGGGCTTACAATCACACCCATAAAAAAAACATGCAGCAATTAATTGAGTGAGGAAAATGTGGTTGCCACAATTATTTGCATTTTGTGTCGTAAAGATTTTGTATTTAAGGCATTAGATCACCGAAGTGGATGAATATAATGATATGGATTTCAAGTGTGGAAGCTTTTCATATGGCATTAATGTTTCTTATTCTGTCTTGGTATGTATGCAGTGATTTGGTTTTGCTTAATATTTTACAGCCTGTGCCTTTTGCATTGGGAGAAATAGTGTGATAAACCATGAAATGGGGGGAAATTAAACATTATAAACATGATTATAAATAACAGTATTCCAATTGTTTATAAGTGCATGTTTAACTCCATTCTTAAATTTATATTATTAAGTGCTACGGAATTATAGTGCTCTATAGTAAACCCAATAAACCAATTATTGAGTTTATTGAAAAAGTTTGGCATCCTTGTTTTGAAATTAGAAAAGATTTTGGGGGGTGGGAATGTTATGTTTTGCCATCGGGAAACAGCCTGTAAAAGGCTGTAATTTTTAGCCCAAAAAATCACTTGTATGTAAAACACTCATTCTTTTGTTTGTTTGTAGCTTTGATGAAAAAATATTATTCTTGCTTTATTAGGCTGTTTTATTGGATTTCCATGTTTTGTTGTTTTATTTTCATAATATATTTATTAACATGCAAAAAATCTCAAATCAGACTCAGTTAAAATCAACAACAAGGTGAATGTTCATTTAGTTCAGATAGGTTATTGATATTTGTGTCGTGTTCTGAGAAAACTGGGCATAATTCATGTGCGTAAAGTGTCGTCGCAGATAAGCCTGTGCAGTCCGCACAGGCAAATCTGGGACGACACCTTCTGCCTTAACTGGATTTTCGCTAAGAATTAGAGACATCATTTAAACGGAAAATTCCATAAAAGGGGAAATTCTCGTCCCTGATTAGCCTGTGCGGACTGCACAGGCTAATATGGGATGAAAATTTACGCACAAGCTTTATGCCCAGTCTTCTTAGAACAGGACACACTTTGTCTTACTAATCAAAAGCCTTGGCCCTGGTGTCAGCTGGGCGCAGCCATAGATAACAGCTGTAAGCATAATGTTAGGCTAGTTTTCTAGCAAAATTGTATTTTCTTGAAACATGCTTATCGCTCAATTCGTGCAAATAGGTACCATGTGACACTTTAATTAAATAGCACAATTGGTAACTTGTTTGCACCAATGAGGCGTTATGGATAATAATCCCAAATACTGGTATATAATCTTCAGTTGTTATTTTATTTGTTGCACTTTGATTTCTACATTTGGGTGATGGGCTACCGAGAAATGTGACAACCTTTTGGAATTATCCTGGTTTGAGGCAAGATAAGATAAATATTGTAACAGATTGATTTTGAAATTTAAATATGTAGAAATTGAAGTGCATTACTTTTCGGTTACCAATATATTCAGAGTATTCTTCATTTCTTCAAAATCTGGTTCATTTTAAAATTAAAACTATTTTGTATGAAAGCCTTGTGACATGGCCTTATATTGTAATTTTAATTATTTACATGCTTTCAGTTTTAATAATTTAAGTGACTTTTTGGATTCTAACTTTATTGTTTATAGGTTTGTATAGTTGTATGGGTATTTGTCTAATATGACATAGCTGTTAAATTGAAAATATTTATTGTGAATCGCAGGTGAACTTATAATTAGTATTTTAGTTTTTGCTGAAGTACATTTTTGGCATCAATTGTCCATTGTACTTTTTTTGATGATAAATGTTCATGAAAATATGTGTCGTGTTCTGAGAAAACTGGGCATAATGCTTGTGCATAAATTTTCATCCCAGATTAGCCTGTGCAGTCTGCACAGGCTAATCAGGGACGACACTTTCCGCCTAAACTGGATTTTCGCTAAGAAGAGACATCATTTAAACAAAAAATTCCATAAAAGCGGAAATTGTCGTCCCTGATTAGCCTGTGCGGACTGCACAGGCTGATATGGGATGACAATTTACGCACAAGCATTATGCCCAGTTTTCTCAGATCACGACACATATATTCATCAATTCTAAGTTGATTCGAATACATTGGTCGTTCATTGAATGTTGTCAGTGTAACTAACCTATTATTCTATTATCCCACTTTTTATTCAGTAACCTTTTTATTTAAACAAAATAAGTTAAACTGGATAATTTTGCTGAATTTATGACGTCATTTTGTTAAAAAATGATGTCATTTCGTGCCGTGAATTATAGCAGAAATTTAATCAACGGGGCTTTAATCAACCGAATTCTCTGTAAAAGTGGGATAAAATTTTGTCCTAAATGAAGAATTGTGAAGATAATGTAAAGATTTGTTAAATATCAATTAATATTAAACATCATTATTCTATCAGAACAGTTTCAAGATTATTTCATTTTACCTCAGTCCAAGAATTGGTTGGTGAATATGGGCCCAGTTGTGTCGCGCGAAAGAATTACGTCAATATCTTCAAGGTCAATGTCACACTTTGAGGTCAAAGGTCAAAAATGGCCATAAATGAGCTTGTCCGGGCCATAACTATGTCGTTAATCAAGGGATTTTGAAATCATTTGGCACATATGTTCACCATCATTGGACAGTGTGTCGCGCGAAAGAATTATGTCAATATCTCCAAGGTCAAGGTCACACTTTGAGATCAAAGGTCAAAAATGGCCATAGATGAGCTTGTCCGGGCCATAGCTATGTTGTTCATTGTGAGGCTTTGAAATCAATTGGCACATTTGTTCACCATCATTAGACGGTGTGTCACGCGAAAGAATTACGTCAATATCTTAAAGGTCAAGGTCACACATGAGTTCAAAGGTACAAAATAGCCATAGTTGAGCTTGTCCAGGCCATTACTATGTCGTTCATTGTGGGATTTTGAAATCAATTGGCACATTTGTTAACCATTATTGGACGGTGTGTTGCGCGATATAATTACGTCGATATCTCCAAGGTCAAGGTCACACTTTGAGTTCAAAGGTAAAAAATGGCCATAAATGAGCTTGTCTGGGCCATTACTATGTCATTCATTGTGACATTTTAATATTACTCTCCACATTAATTTTGTTCACAGGCATTGGATGGCGTATTATGCCAAAGAATTCAAGACTTCAAAGGTCAAAATGGCCATAAATGATAATGGCATAATAATTCTTAAAAATTGCCATAAATAAGCTTCTCTTGTTTTGTGAGACAGCATGCAAAATATTCTGTGTCAATGCAGCATGTGGGGGTATACGTCACGTCAGTGACAAAGCTCTAGTTGCAATTAAAGGGGCCATTTCACGTTTTGGTAAATTGACAAAATTGAAGAAAAAAAAGTTTCAGATTTGCAAATTTTCATTGTTGTTATGATATTTGCGAGGAAACTAATACTGAACATTTGACATGCTCTAAATTATAAATATCCATAATATGCATCTTTTGACGATTTAAAAACCTGAAAATTATAAAGCGTTACAAATGTGAAATGCTCAAATAATTTGGAGAGTTCTGATGTTATGGTTATATTTTGTGACAGATTGCTTATATAGTGTATAAAATACACCACTCACTGTATGAGCATGGATGGCGGAGTGGTTTAAGTGCGAGAGTTTTACTCCAAGGGTCAGTGGTTCGAAAAATGTGACAATCTTTTGGAGTTATCCTGGTTTGAGGCAAGATTGGATAAATATAGGAATAGATTTATTTGGAAATTTTGTAGAAATTGCGGTGTGCAATATTTTGATACACTTATATAATCAGGGTTTTCTTCATTTAAAGCTATAATCTGTTACATCAGGTTCATTTTAAAAAGTAAAACTATTTTGTATAAAAAACCATTGCATTATATTGTTATTTAAATTATTTACATGAATTAAGTTTTAATAATAATCACAACTTGTTGGATTCTGACTTGGTTTTATATAGTTTTATTTATACTTGTTTAGGACATGGCTGTTAAATTGAACATATAAGTTTCATTTGCAGGTGAATTAATTGATAGTATTTTTGTTGAAGTACATTGGCATTAATTTTCATCAATTCTCAGCTCATTGGAAAACATTCATCTTCCATTGAATGTTGTGAGTGTATTTTGTCCGAGTTAAAAGCAATAGTGGATAAAGCTATTAAAAGCCCCATTAACACTCAAAATCAACGAATATTTCATAAAATGTAATATAAAGTGTACCCATACAAAAATCAGGGTTGCTTATAGCAATAACCTCTGGATTAAACACACACCTAGCTCTACTCTGTACATTTGCAGACTGGTTTCGTGAAAGGCCATAGGCGCACCTCGAGCGACGTTGAGTTCAAGGAGAAAACCAGACTGGATGCCAAGGCGGCCATGAACCAGGAGCTGCGCAGGATTGCGAACACAGTTACCGGAAACAAAGAGGTATTTATAATATCTATATGAGATGCGCTCTGAGAAAAAGGGGTTTAAGGAATTTGTGTGAAGTGTTGTCCCAGATACGCCTGTGCAGTCCGCACAGGCTTATCAGGAACGACACTTCCAATTTTTATGATAGTTCTCGTTAAAGTCTCTTATAAGCAAAAAAAAACAGTTAAAGTGGAAAGTGTCGTCCCTTATTAGCCTTTCCTGACTGCACAGGCTAATCTGGGATGGCACTTTACGCACAGGCATTAAGCCCCGTTTTCTCAGAGCAAGGCTCATATATATTGTTTTTAAGTCTCCTAACAAAATGTACTCTTGATGATCTTTTATGATTGCTCATTGTATCATGCCCATTCTTGCATGGGTTAGTTCGTTCTTCATTTTTATGTCCCCCAGTCTATACTGGGGAACATATTGTTTTTGCCCTGCCTGTTTGTTGGTTTGTTTGCTACAACTTTAACATTTGCCATAACTTTTGACATATTGAAGATAGCAATTTCATATTTGGCATGCATGTGTATCTCATGGAGCTGCACATTTTGAGTGGTAAAAGGTCAAGGTCATCCTTCAAGGTCAAAGGTCAAATATATGGGTCAAAATCGCTCAAAAGGGGACAGAGTGTTTCACAAACATATCTTGTTCATTTTGTTAAGTGGAACTCGTTTGCAGATTTTTATGAAACTTCAAGTGAAAGGTCATAACGTGAACCTCTCTGAGAGTTCTACAAATTATTCTCTTTATTTCTTGATGATTTTCATCATACCCCTTTATACCAAAGATTTACCGGCAAAGTCCAAAAACAATCACAATGGTAATGTTCCCAAAAATGAGGGAAAACATTTGAAAACCTAGGCCCTGTGAGGCGTGTGGTTTTTTGGTTTAATCCTATTGGCAAAGGAGTCAAATTATTTCTTGATCTTTAATTTGCACAATGGCCATTTGTGTCTTGTTCTGAGAAAACTGGGCATAATGCTTGTGCGTAAATTGTCATCCCAGATTAGCCTGTGCAGTCCGCACAGGCTAATCAGGGAAGACAATTTCTGCTTTTATGGAATTTTTCGTTTAAATGATGTTTCTTCTTAGCGAAAATCCAGTTTAGGCGGAAAGTGTCATCCCATATTAGCCTCTGCGGACTGCACAGGCTAATCTGGGACGACACTTTATGCACATGCATTATGCCCAGTTTTCTCAGAACGTGACACATTTGTCCAGTAGATCTGACACCTAGAACTAGAAAGCCTATAGCCAGGGTTCTTATTGAAACATGAATGATGTGTGAGTACAATGGTGTTAGCTAATCTACACATATCACAAATTAAACTTTTCAGATAAAATATATGCATCTGAAAAAAAGATTATGGAACTTAAAAGGACGGAGAGACATGTGATTGTCTTATTGTTCTTGAAAGTAAATTCATATTGGTTTTATAACTCTTGCAGTCCCAAAGAATCGCCTTCACTGGCATATAATGCATAATATCACTGTTGGAGTAGCCTACTGTAGGTCAAAATTGCATAATATGAGCCCTGCTCTGTGAAAACAGGGTTTAAAGCATGTGCCTAAAGTATTGTCCCAGATAAGCCTGTGCAGTCCGCACAGGCTAATCAGGGACAACACTTTCCCCTTCTATGATATTTTTAGTTTGAAGAAAGTCTCTTCTTAGGAAAAATCCAGTTTTGGCATAAAGTGTTGTCCCTGATTAGCCTGTGCGGACTGCACAGGCAAATCTGGGACGACACTTTACGCACATGCATTAAGCCCAGTTTTTTCCAGAATGCAGCTCATATGAACAAAAACAGAACAAGCTGCATAATAGACTTGCAGACACGTCAATTTCTCATTCTATATAGACAACAACATATTAAAATTTATTCTATGATAACATTTCAATGGTGAATATTGATGTCCCATGAATGTTTCTTTTTAAATGATGAATATTATTTTGCCCATTTATTATCCCCCGCCAATTTAAAGTCAGAGGGATATAGTTTTGGCGTTGTCCATCTGTCAGTCCGTCCGTCCGTCTGTCACAAACTTTTTAGGGCTATATTTCAGAAACTATATAAGATTTCAACATGAAACTTCATAGATGTAAAGATATAAATGAGGAGAAGGCGGGGGATATCAATTCAACAGATTTGCTTGTTGTTGTTTTTTCTAATGTTTTTAATGAGTTCAACCTCTGTTTGTCAGTCCATACATCTGTAAATTGTTCATGCTGCTTGCTCAAGTGCCCTTAACACTCAATTATTGAAATCGCCATTATACCTACTATAATATATTTAACACGGATAAAACTCGTTAAACACAACTATTTTGTAATATAATATATATAGATATGCCATTGCATACATAATGACCACTGCAGTTTGTCATGCAAATAGGACAATGACCACTGCAGTTTGTCATGCAAATAGGACAATGAGCACTGCAGTTTGTCATGCAAATAGGACAATGGTCACTGCAGTTGGGATGCTTGTCATGCAACTCGGACAGTTTTTTTTTCACAATTGACCAGTCGCCAAATCCGAGAATGTTGTGTTTTCATAAAACGCTTATTCCATTACTTTAACACTCTTTGTTTGTCGGACCATGTGGCTGCAATAAATGAAATCTGATTGCTTATTATGTGAGTTTGATTGACAGCTGGCGAGTGGTCAATAACTGTGGCTTAAATCGACCATTAAAAAATGACCGGGGTAAAAAAGGGTCAATAAAATAGCTAATAGCCAGCATTTGGGATAAAAACTAACCTCTGTTTTGTTGACCATGCCATGGTATGATGTGACCGCACATTTGTTTGTTTTTTTAAGGGTAACCTTTTATTCGAAAGAAATGAAAATGTTTTGTTCTATTAATTTACAGTGATAAATGATACACATTTCAGGGTGACAAAATGTTCAAGGATAATTTCCTTCCATTGCCAATCATCAACAAATTAGAAGTTACATATAGAGTTATATAGAGTTTAAACATTCAGCTACAAATTGTTGTTTGGTTTATGGAAACTTACATTTTAAAACCAGCCTTTGATAAACTGGTTTGAAGTTGTGTGTGGTGTTCAATTAGTTTTAAAGATTGTTGCTGTTTTTTTGTAAAAATATTTTGTGTCAATATGAGCAAATATTTGTCATTGAATTCAGTTCCTAATAAAAGTGACCGTAAATTGTGCTCGGTTAAAAAAATGAAGGTAAATAACTAATTGTTTACAATGGTTATAATAATATAAAATATCTGTTTACGTTTGAAATATAAATGATATAATCTTCTTAAATAAATCACTATTAACATTATACAAATTGACAGTGTACGCAAAAAAATAATTGTAAAATATAAAATAACTTCAAAGATGTTATGATATGTTAATAGTACTTCTGAATGAGAATTTTTTAGAAGGACTTATTTAAGATGTATGAACAGTAAAGTAACACATAGTTTGCTTTTTATACCCCGCCATAGGAGGAGGGATATAGAAATAGCGTTGTCTGTTGGTCATTCCATTTGTCACAAAATTTTGAAATTGGCTGGGGATATCAATTCAAAGAATTTGCTTGTTTTTTAACTTTTTTAAGTTATTGTGGAGAATTAATAATTAACCCATTTATGCCTAGCGTCAAGAAAAAAGGCCTTGGCAAACAGCGTAGATCTAGATGAGACGACGCATGATGCAGCGTCTCATCAGGGTCTGCGCTGTTTGTTTAAAGGAATTTCTGTACGAAATATTCTAAATATAGAAATAGATATACTAGACATCCCTAATTTTGGAAATAAATTGATCCAATTTAGAAGGATGGGAGAGTCCACTAGGCATAAATCGGTTAAGTAAGTGTCATGTTTGCTGCAATTCATAATTTATCATTCTAGAACACACTATTATGTGCCGTTGGAATAAGACATCAACTTGGAATAACCAGTGTTTTTATCCCCCACCAAAGGTGTAGGGATATAGAATTGGCGTTGTCCATCAGTCTGTCACCTGCCTGTCCAGTCAGTCAAACCTTTCAGGGCTATATCTCAGAAAATATATAAGATATCAACATGAAACTTCATGGATGTATAGATATCAACGAGGAAAAGTGCCATGCTTAACAGGGGTTTCACTGGGTCAAAAAAAGTTCACAACGTAAAAAAAAGTTACATGTCTGTAAATCCAACCCTTTTAATATAGTCAATGACATTAAAGTTACACAGTTTATTGAATAATTCTTATTAATCATTTATTAATAACACCGTTTATGATATTATTCGTATGAAGGCAGTCTATTGTTAGCGAAAATCCAGTTTAGGCGGAAAGTGTTGTCCCAGATTAGCCTGTGCTAATCTGGGACGACACTTATCCCACATGCATTGAGCCATGTTTCGCCAGAGCAAGGCTTTTTCAATATCAGGGCTTTTTTTCTTGATGTGTGGAAAGGGCCTTTCCTTCCATTTTGGGGGAAAAATATCAACAAAACTGAGAAAGGGGAAACAAATTTCTAAGGTAAACTTGATTTTTTTTTTGTAATATTGCATGTTTTTAGCTCACCTGGGCACAACGAGCTTTTGTCTGTCGTGCGTCGTGCGTTGTGCAGCGTCAACATTTGCCTTGTTTACTCTCTAGAGGCCACATTAATTGTTTGAATTTCACAAAATTTAGTCAGAAGGTTGGTCTCAATAATATCTTGGATGAGTTCTAAAATGGGTACATTTGCTTGAAAAACATGGCTGGCAAGGGGCGGGGCATTTTTCCTGAGAGCGACTTTGGGCCTTTCAGGCCCTCTTTTTAAAGAAATTATTTTGGGGGAAGAGGCCTTTCTCTTGGGGGAAGAGGCCTGTATAAGGCCTTTGCTAAAGAATGATACAGAGCTCTGAATACAAAAATTGTGAATCATGATGTCCCTTTAAATGTTTCTAATTGTAGAGAGTGTTGTCAGAGTTTGAGGAATTCGAGAAGCTGTTCCACCGCTACCTGACGGAAAGTCCTTCCGTGGACTGGGACAAACTGCATCTCCTGCCAAATGAAGCCGTAAGTACACGCAGTGCTTAGTCTGCCTTTGGCCAAAATTTCTATTAGCCCATGGTTACCAATTAGCAAATTAACCCATTTATGCCTAGTGGACTCTCTCATCCTTCAAAATTGGATCAATTTATTTCCAAAATTAGGGATGAAAAGTATATTTATTTCTATATTAAGAATATTTCTTACAAAAATTCCTTTAAGCAAACAGTGCAGACCCTGATGAGACGCCGCATCATGCGGCGTCTCATCTGGGTCTACGCTGTTTGCCAAAGCCTTTTTTCTAGACGCTAGGCATAAATGGGTAAAGCAACCAGAGAGCGACAATTGTTTTTCCAGACTTTGTTTATTAATTTTAACACATCACAATATTGCATGTATCAAGCTGTACTATTGCTTCGACATTATGAAATAAAAACCCTTCAGCCATAAATTTAATACACAGTCTAGTGCATATTCTGTGTGCCTTCATGCACATAGACCCTAACAATGCTCTGCATTTTCCTTTTATGCTTATTTGAGAAAAGATATTTGTGAGTTGCATATTGTAAAAACACAAATAATTATTTATAGTAGCTAGATTGCATCAAAAGCCATATGCTTTTAAACTCTTGAGTCTTATTTCCTGGGCAGAACCAGTACCTGGTGTTTTAAAAAAGACCTTGAGAATAGTGGAGATTGACCGGGAGGCAAGGCAGATATCATTAAGCTAGTGTTTTATCCAGGAGGGCAAAGGGGCGTGGCGCATTACTTTCAAAAAGGGCATTTTAACGCGCAGTTTAGGCAAAAAGGGCAAAAACGTTCCAAAACCTGGTTTTGGGAGAAACATGTAATCGCATCAGAGGCAGTTGTGGGAAAAACATAAATATATAAACAAGCACATGATTTAATGGTAATTGATGCATTTAACTTACTTTAATTAATATTAATATATTTACCTTGCAATGTCCATTTAACTTCCATGCTGTTTCAGTAAACTGTACAGCATGACAAACATAATAAAGCAATATATGCATACGAATCTGATTTTTCACAGATTCACTAACATATAAATGAAACCATGTTTGTCTTATCCCATTTTCCAACGATTATCTTGTCAGATGTTTTAACTTTGCGAGTAAACTGAACACTTACAATTTACAAACACTCGTGTACGTGACATACATCCACTGATAAGATTACTCATAAATATGTTGTTGGTATCTAAAACGTGTTATGCATCGTCGATTATCAGAGGCATTTCATCAATCCCTTTCTAAATGTATGAATTCCATCGTTAATTCGATCGTTATTTGCCATTTTTGCCGAGTCACAATTTATTTTTTAATGTATAGTCCGCCATCTTGTTAAAATGATGTAAGCGACAGGTGCGCATAGCACTTTAAAATCGTATAATATGTCCGCTAATACGCGATTCGCATTTTGTTTAATTAGTATACGTAACAGTAATTCTTTCAATAATTAATTATCTTAAAGACGATACCGATACAGATACAACTGGTGTTTTTTTTTAAATTTAATTACGCTTAAAAATAAATGTTTTGATATAACTGAATTATGCATGAATTGCACAATTTCCACGTGAATATCATCGAGGTTTTCATCAAGTCTCCAAAGTAACTGTGCAGGATTGTAGCGTGGAGGAATACACATTACGGACCGATTAGTGTAACAAAGCCACTGAATTTATCGATTGATATTGACACATGGTTATTCACGCATGACTAATTCACAACCGCGCGAATCTTCGCTGATAATAGTCGGCTTAGAAGCTTGGTTAAGAGGCAATTAAGATGTAATCAATAAGGTCGCGCACGGCGGAAAACAGCGGGTGCTCATGAAAGGGCAGGGCGGCGACCTTTGAAAAGGGCAGCGTGGCGCTGATTGGCTTTGAAAGGGGCAGCGAGGCGCTACAAAAAAAGGGCGTGGCGCTGCGCCACTCTAAAACGGCCTGGATAAAACACTAATTAAGCCTGTGTCATGTGAAAATGAGTCTTATGCCATATATGGCTAGCATATCTTCAGACCAGCCTGCGCAATCACACAGTCTTGTCAGGATCTATCCTGTCCACTAATGAGACCACGAAACCTTGCTTGACTTTATAGCACACAGGTATAAGCTCCTGACCAGACTGATCTGAGCTACACTGGCCACATGTGGCATAAGACCCATTTTCCCATGATGCAGCTCATATCTGCTACACCATTGCATCTTATCTGTCATGACAATTGTTTAACTTATTTCAGTGTTGGTAGTTCTGCATCATTTCAATCTGTAAAGTTTACATAATTATGGTTTCCGCATGACGTGGCATATGTTGCGATGATTTATTGCCTCAAATGTTGTGTTGGTTATGATAATTTTTTCTTTGTTTTCAAAAAAAAATACAATGTAAACATTTTCATCTACATTTAGTCACATAAGCTTGCATTATGAATCAAAGGATGTCTTTCCTATTCACTTTTTTCATGATCAGTTGGACTACCAAGGTGCTTTAGATACCAGCTGAATGCCTTTTAACATATGTGCCTTGCTTTGGGAAAATGGGGCTTAATGCATGCGCTTAAAGTATCATCCCAAATTAGCCTGTGCTTTTACGCGGTTTTCTCTTAGAAGAGATTTCCTCTTAACAGAAATACAATAAAGAAGAAAGTTGCATCTCAGATAAGTGTGGACTGCACAGGCTTATCTGGGACGACACTCTACGCACATGCATAAGCCCTGTTTTCCCAGAATGCAGCTAATATTGATGTTTTCCTGTTATAGATACAAAACTGAACTTAAACTTTTACTAGGCTTTGTCTGGGGCCTTGATAAGCAAGATTTTCTTGAAACTCGCCATAGTGTTGTGAAGATAAGACATGATTAACTTGGTTGTGCTTTACTTAACTGTATACACAGGTTGTTTGACACATGACAGGTTTTGATAAATCTGCTTACATTGAGCTTACATACATGCAGTGCATCCATTTTTGTCTGTTTTTGTCCTTCAGTCAGTTTGATGGATGGGATTTGTCTGGCTGTAAGAATGATTAGTCCACCTGGTTTACTTACTGAGCATAATGTCAACTTTTTTTACAATTTAAGCAGGGGGGGATTATTTGGTCAATAATTGGGCGAAGCTCTGTGAAAAGGGGGTTTAATGCATGTGCGTAAAGGGTCCTCCTAGATTAGCCTGTGCAGTCCACACAGGCTAATCAGGGTCAAGACTTTCCGCTTTTATGATATTTTTCGTTTAAAGAAAGTCTCTTCTTAGCAAAAATCTCGTTTAGGGGGAAAGTGTCATCCCTGATTAGACTGTGCAGACTGCACGGTCTAATCTGGAATGACACTTTACGCATATTCATTTTATCCCCTTTTAACAGAGCGAGGCTCAATTTTAATTTGGAAGCCTCAATGGAAAATGTTGACCAGTCCTTGTTCCCTTGCAATGCTCTTCAGATTGACTTACTTCGTTAAAAACTGTTAATAAATTAAAATAAATGCATTTTTTGGGGTTGTATTTAAAGTACCCAGTTTTTGTTTCGTTAAAGCGTCTGACCTTGAAATGAAATACATGTTAATCAATACATATAGATGCAATTTGAAAGTGTGCAAAATTGTCCTTAAATCTATAGCCTAGTTAGCAAGTTATTTATTATTTTTCAAACGGTACCGCTTCTGAAACTGAAAGAAGAATTTCTATACCTATACGTCCATTTTGACAGACGCAATTATTTTTAAGTTTAAAAGCGCAAAAAAGACGGATTTCTACCTTGTTACCACCAGATATATTCTAATTGGCATAGATAAAATATGTTTCTTATTTATACTTTAATTTACTATGCCAAATAAGTTGTGTGGCTTTAAGTTTGAAGGACATAACATAAATGTATTTAATACATAAACTTTAAATGAAGCTAGGTGACCATTGAGAGCTCCATTTTAGGACCCATATTTTTTATGTGACTGAAATAAAACGAAAAACTACTGTATTATGGGAGCCAAGTAGTGGGTGAGGGTTTGATTGTCTTACTATTGGGTCAAATCTTGGCTAAAACATAACTTTCTCTGTCATTGATGGATTTGGAAAAAAGCTTGGCAGAAGTGACAGAAATGTTTTGATATAGTGTCTCATGTAAGGCCCAGACAACAAAGGTCAAAGTCACAGTTTCAAGGTCAAAGGTCAAAAGATAGTCTTTAGCATTACTAAGATGTTTTTTCCCAAGAAGAACTTGCGTTCTTAAACAGTGGTGCACACAAGAAACTTTTGGAAGGTGAAGATCAGATATAAGATCTTAATTGATACTTTGTCCAAACTTTTACTCAAAAAAGACTTTATTGACTGCCATATGTTTGTGAAAATAGCACCATTTGTATGTTACACAACTATTAGTGTAAAACTAATACAAAAAGCAACATTAAATAAACCTTTTACACGCATTTTATCATCTGGTGTATAGAATTATGTGCAATAACCTTAAAAGCTTGAAACATTTTGTAAAAATGATATGTCCATTAACCTTTTTGTAGCTTGGTAAATTAGTGTTTTCTGGCCCATTTGCTTGACATATCTATACAATTGTTATGTTTTACAACTCCTCAAATGTTTCAGACATTAATAAAACTGGTACCATATGGAAAGATTGTGTTTTTCTAACGCACAGTTTAATGACATTAGCAAATAAATTAATGTTTTTATCTCACCTGAGCACAATATATGGTGAGCTTTTTTTGATTGCCTTTCCTTTGTCGTGCGTTGTCAGTCGTTAGTTTTCATCCACATTTTTCTTGTGAACACTAGAGGTGGCATTTAAAGACCAATCTTCTTGAAACTTGGTCAGAACATTTATGGCATCGATATCTCTTCCGAGTTCAAAACTAGATCACATTTGGTCAAAAACTAAATCACTAGGTCACATGAAAGAAGAAGATTTATGCCAATGATATCTTGACCAAGTTTGAATCTGGGTCATGTTGGGCAAAAAACTAGGTGACTAGGTCAACAACAAAAAAACAATACAACTTGTTAATATTTATCACCCTATATGAATGGAACTTGGTCAGAACATTTTCAGGGACGACACTTTCCGCTTTTATGGAATTATTTGTTAAAAGGAAGTCTCTTCTTAGCAAAAATCCAGTTAAGTCAAAAAGTGATTTCCCCAATTAGAGAATGTGTATAACTCTTTATGCACATGGATTAAGCCGTGTTTTACCAGGGCAAGGCTCATATAATTATATGAACCTAACCTGTTATGTGTTCTCTGGCACAGATCAAGACGTACAAGGACCTGCAGATGCCGACTGACTCAGAGGTGAAGCTGCTGGGCTTAATGCATGTGCGTAAAGTGTCGTCCCAGATTAGCCGGTGCAGTCCACACAGGCTAATCAGGGACAACACTTTCTGCTTTAACCTGTTATGTTTTGTCTGACACAGATCAAGACGTACAAGGACCTGCCAACGCCGGCAGACTCGGAGGTGAAGGCGCTGCTGGACCAGCTGGTGGTGGTGAAGCTGAATGGAGGACTGGGTACCGGCATGGGCTGCACGGGACCCAAGAGTGCCATCAGCGTGCGCAACGAGCTCACCTTCCTCGATCTCAACGTGCAGCAGATTGAGGTGCGAGAGATGTTATAGTTTAGTTTTTGCCAATATATTTTATTCTCCATATTCTGTTACACAGCAACAATATAAATGTACACAAAATCTTTCTCACAAAAATGAAACATGTGTAAAATATTTAAATTTATTTTTGGAAGGTTAATTATTATGAATGGTTTAAAAATATTAAAGAGGGCACATTATTTTCAGTGCAGCGTTCCGAATGTTTTACATGTATTTGAGCCTCGTTCTTGGGAAATGGAGATTAACCCTTTGCATGCTGGGAAATTTGTCGTCTGCTAAAATGTTGTCTGCTAAATTTCTGAAATAAGCATTTTCTTCTATTTTTTTTCAAAGAATACTATCAGAATAGCAAACAGTTTGGATCCTGATGAGACGCCACGTTCTGTGGCGTCTCATCTGGATCCAAACTGTTTGCAAAGGCCTTCAAAATCCGGTTCCAGCGCTCAAAGGGTTAATGCATGTGAGTAAAGTGTAGTATGCACAGGCTAATCAGGGATGACACTTTGTGCTTTTATGTTCTTCTTTGTCTACAGGAAGTGGGCTGAAAGTGTTGTCTCTGATAAGCCTGTATGGGCTTCACTTTTTGCACATGCCTTAAGCCTAGTTTTCCCAGAATGAGGCCCATCAAATGGTGACATGCATCCTTCAGACCCTGAATAAGAAGTATGATGCTGACGTGCCCCTGGTGCTGATGAACTCTTTCAACACTGACGAGGACACAGAGAAGATCTTGGCCAAGTACAACCAGGTCAGGGTCAACATCTTCACCTTCACGCAGAGCAGGTCTGTATTCTGGGTCAAGACTGGTAGTAATAATTGCTCTTAAAAAATTCTTTGTTAATCTTGACTTAAGGCCTTGCTTAGGAAATTGCTCACATCTGGATATTTGTGGCGTGTTCTGAGAAAACTGGGCAAAATACTTGTGCGTAAATTGTCATCCCAGATTAGCCTGTGCAGTCCGCACAGGCTAATCAGGGACGACAATGTCCGCTTTTATGGAATTTTTGGTTTAAATGATGTCTCTTCTAATCGAAAATCCAGTTAAGGCGGAAAGTGTCGTCCCTGGTAAGCCTGTGCACACTGCACAGGCTATATCTTGGATGACACTTTACGCACATGCATTATGCCCAGTTTTCTTAGAACACGCCACATTATGTTAGCCTCACTCTGGAAACACTAGGCTTAATGCATGTGCATGAAGTGTCGTCCCACATTAGCCTGTGCAGTCTGCACTGGCTAATCAGGGAGGACACTTTCCACCTTTATTGTATTTTTCATCTGAAGGTTATCTCTTCTTAGCAACAATCATGTTTAAGAGGAAAGTGCCATAAGTGATTAGCCTGTGCTGACTGCACAGGCTAATCTGGAAGGACATTTTACACACCTGCATTAAACCACATTTTCCCAGAGCATGGCTTAAATGTATTGGTTAACCTTAGTTGATTAAAGGGCCTGTTAATTTGAAGTTATTTATGAAATACATTGCTTTTTTTTTAACTTTTTATTTAATCTGGATTGCATCAAAAGACTAATGCTTATTGAAATGCCATGTGTACTTTGCTTGATAGGAATGCTTGAGACAACGTTTTAACCCTTTGAGCACTGGAACCGGATTTTGAAGGCCTTTGCAAACAGTTTGGATCCAGATGAGACGCCACAGAACGTGGCGTCTCATCAGGATCCAAACTGTTTGCTATTCTGATAGTATTCTTTGAAAAAAAATCAAAGAAAATGCTAATATTAGAAATTCAGAAAGACATTCTAGCAGACGACAAATTTCCCAGCATGCAAAGGGTTAAAATGGTTTTGATTATAGTAACAGTATAATTTGAAATAATCAACTAATTTAATCAACTTCAGCAGGTTATTGTTATGGAAAGTTGAGCATTATGACCCAGTGGTTAAATATTTTGCATTTAAATTGGTTCTAAAAAGATAATTTGAATTTTGCCCCTGGATTCTCTGCAAAACATGGTTTGTATAGACCAAAATAGCAAAATAGATTTTAAATATGTTTGTCTGAAGCTTTCATAACCAGATCATGTGAGCTTGTCTGGGTCATGTGATTATTTAAAAAAAATATATATATTTTCTGTAAACCAATAAACTTGTTAAAGCCCTGGGCCCATATTCACCAACCCATTCATAGACTTAAGAATAAATAATTTACTTCGAACCAAAAAAAATATGTTCATGTATGTGTTTGAATATATACAGGCCACCACTAGTGATTATGTCATTAAAAAAATGTTTTACATAAAGAATGATACAGATAGAGGTGGTCAATGCCAAGTTTGACTCAAACTTCAAGCAATTCTTGAATTTATCAATTGAAAGAATGTTCTTTATTCTAAGACTTAAGTCTAAGAATTGTTTGGTGAATACGGGCCCTGGTCAGTGCCCATATTGAAGTATCATATTGCGCATCATTTTGTTGTATTGTGGCTTTTTGCTACATTTTGGTTCAACTTTGTATTGAGTAAAATACTTTTTATTTATAGCTTGTCCTTAAGCCCTAAAAGTGTTGTAGTATTCAGTAACTAAGTTTAATCAATTATTGTTCTTGTGTTTCAGGTTTCCTCGAGTCAACCGAGAGTCTTTGTTGCCCATAGCAACAAATTTTGGACCGGAAAGTGCAGAAGGGTAAGTGGCTAGAAGCGGTTGTTTGGGTCATATGTGGCGTGTTCTGAGAAAACTGGGCAAAATGCTTGTGCGTAAATTGTCATCCCAGATTAGCCTGTGCAGTCCTCACAGGCTAATCAGGGACGACAATTTCCGCTTTTATGAAATTTTTGGTTTAAATGAAGTGTCTTCTTAGCAAAAATCCAATTTAAGCGGAAATTATCGTCCCTGATTTGCCTGTGAGGACTGCACAGGCTAATCTGGGATGACACTTTAGGCACAAGCATTATGCCCCATTTTCTCAGAACACAACACATATCATAATGATACTAGCATTGAAGATGTTTTAACCAATTTACTAAATACTTTTTATAAGTTGAAGTCGTTTTCTGATTTGCTGGAATTTCAACTTGCAAGGAAGGGCTTATAAATCGTATCGGGAATTAAATACAAAACAATATATATACAAAATGAAGTCAAGACAGATGATTGTTGATAAACATTATTTCGTAAGCATTTCAATATTAATAATAATCAACATCTTTTAACTAAACAATATACTTCTATGTGTTATTATGCTCTCTCGCTAGTCTAAGAAATAGCAAGCCAAATGTGCGCCTTCCTTACTTTGTAGAAAAACATGGAGAATTGACGGATGTGTACTCTGTATCATTTTTTTAGCCATTCATTATATTTTATTTAACCAAATATTTAAAAAAAAAAAGTGTTTTACTTTGTTGGCTTATTTGGCCAATGACATTGTGCGCAATATTCGCTGTTGCGATTCTAAAAGTGTTGGTATTTTAGAAGTTTTGGCTGACTGTGTTTTATTAAAGTAACAGTTATTAGTATATGCTCAAACAGTCTTCATAAAATCTTCTTTTCTAGATTCGAAAGGTTTGTTAGTCTTGTTCACATTTCTTGTTCGAAAAAAAACTTGTTTTTATTTAAAGCTGGTACAGTGCAAACGTACTGTTATGCTCACATACCGAAATTCTTGACAAGCTCATAATTTAGAGCCATTATTTGGTAAATAAAAAACAGACAGGATTTCCTATTACTCATAAAGATTAGTTTGTCATCTCACTTGGACACAGTCTGCTTTCTTTTGTCGCTGATTTTCAAACTTCTTAAAAAAAAATAATCTTTTTTTCCATATTTCCTTGCTGTTGTTATTTCCTTTAAAGGAGGGGTGGTGGCTTGATGTTGGGTTTGATTGTCTGAACAACTTAACTGACATTTTTAAACGATTTTATGAATAACTAGAAATGGCGCGGCAGAGGCCGACGCGTATCCCCACGCCGAATGTTTGACCTAGGTTTGCCCCAGGGTTGGTAATGGGGCCATGCACAGTTGAGATTGACCGTATTGTCATAAGAGAAGTTCAGTATCAATTAGAAGTGAATTGGTGTAGAAATGAAGAAGTTATAGTAAAAGGCAATTTTGGGTGGGTGTGACCTATGTGGGCAGGGCGCCCCAGGGTTGGTAATGGGGCCATGCATAGTTGAGATTGACCGTATTGTCATAAGAGAAGTTCAGTATCAATTTGNTGGTTTCCGGATGATAACTCAAGAACGCTTAGGCCTGGGATCACGAAACTTCATAGGGACATTGGTCATGACCGGCAGATGACCCCTATTGATTTTCAGGTCACTAGGTCAAAGGTCTAGGTCACAGTGACCTTAAGCAGTAAAATGGTTTCCGGATGATAACTCAAGAACGCTAAGGCCTGGGATCACGAAACTTCATAGGGACATTGGTCATGACCGGCAGGTGACCTCTATTGATTTTCAGGTCACTAGGTCAAAGGTCAAGGTCACAGTGGCCTGAAGCAGTAAAATGGTTTCTGGATGATAACTCAAGAACGCTTAGGCCTGGGATCACGAAACTGTATAGGCACATTGGCCATGACTGGCAGATGACCCCTATTGATTTTCAGGTCACTAGATCAAAGGTCAAGGTCACAGTGACCTGAAGCAGTAAAATGGTTTCTGGATGATAACTCAAGAACGCTTAGGCCTGAGATAAAATAAACATTAGACACTTCTTTCTATAAACAAAAAAAAACTTTTTTGGGGGGTAAATTGGGATTTTGTATTACCATTTTGCTTTGGGAATGAGTCTGTTTAACAAACCAATAGATATGCCAGGAAAAGATTTGCAATATAACAGCAATTTCCTTTTATTTACCATATACCCTGTCTGTCACAGCACATCTATAATTATTCCCTTTAAAGATGGTTTGGTTGAGAGACTATTTCAGATGGTTTGTTGAGAGATCGCTTGAGAGGAGGTATATTACAAAATGGGATCAGTAGGTGCTGTGGTCAGTCACTCGTCAAATAAGTAGAGCAATCTACATCCACATTTCTTAAGCTATAAAATTTAAACTTCAAAGTAGGTCATCATGATAAAGTGTAGATCTGCAAGACACTTTTTTCACGCCGGATGACCCACACATTCCTTATTTATTCGCCCTTTAACATAGCTGACGTAGCTGTAAATAGGGGATTAGTGATGTTCATGACAAAGCTCTACTTTACATTTGAACCTGGTTCTGGGAAAACTGGGCTTAATGCATGTGCTAATCAGGGACAACACTTTCCGCTTTTACGGAATCTTTTGTTTTAAGGAAATCTCTTCTAAATGAAAATCCAGTTTAGGTGGAAAGTATCGTCCCTGATTAGCCTGTGCAGACTGCACAGGCTAATCTGGACCGACACTTTACACATATGCATTTAGCCCAATGTTCCCAGAATGCGGCTCGTTCGAACAAAGAGTTATCTCCCTTTCCCAGCTGGGACCCTCCTTTACTTTAAATTTCATCAAGAGTTCTCTCCCTTTTCCAGCTGGTACCCTTTTTCTTTACATTCCATCAAGAGTTCGCTCCCTTTTCCAGCTGGTACCCACCAGGTCACGGTGACATCTATGCCAGCTTCTACAACTCTGGGCTCCTGGAAGAATTCATCAAGCAGGGAAAGAAGTACATGTTTGTGTCCAACATTGACAATCTGGGGGCCACTGTAGATCTAAGTATCCTTCATTATGTTGATCATGCGGAATGCAGATTTAATTCTTATTCTTTTGCATGAACACAGTATTTTACACCTTACACATGAGCAGTTGTCAGTTACTGGCATATAACTCAGGTTTATGCATTTTGCGGTAGTAAACCAGCTTAACCAGAACAAGTTTGAGTAGGTTAAATGAACACCTGACCATGACCAAAATGCTGTTGAAAACTGCAAGAATTCCAGATAAATAAATAAACTATTAATTTATTTCTAACAAAGAATTCATACATGAAGTAAGAACATACATAGGTATAAACTTGTTTGTATATGTCAAGTTATAAAATGCACTTAAATTCATTTGGTAAGTACCTATAGTAGTGAAGTGATGGTTCTTATGCAGTTTTAAAATTGCAATGCCACCACTTTGATTTTTCTTAACAAGTTATCAGACATATTGAAGGATCTTTTACAATCAAGTATGACACATGAGTTTCTGATGGAAGTTACAAATAAGACAATGGCTGACATCAAGGTAAGACATTATTTTTTAAG
>VMBQ01003540.1:320321-351322 GCA_007657795.1 Dreissena rostriformis | reverse complement strand
GTAGTAGTAGTAGTAGTAGTAGTAGTAGTAGTAGTAGTAGTAGTAGTAGTAGTAGTAGTAGTAGTAGTAGTAGTAGTAGTAGTAGTAGTAGTAGTAGTAGTAGTAGTAGCAGTAGTAGTAGTAGTAGTAGTAGTAGTAGTAGTAGTAGTAGTAGTAGTAGTAGTAGTAGTAGTAGTAGTAGTAGTAGCAGCAGCAGCAGCAGTAGTAGTAGAAGTAGTAGTAGTAGTAGTAGTAGTAGTAGTAGTAATATAAGTAGTAGTATAAGTAGAAGTAGTAGTAGTAATAATAGAAGACGTAATAGTAGAAGGAATAGTAGTTGTAGCAGTATTACTTTATTAACAACGAAAAACCATAAATTTTAGCTGTTGTCACAACAACAACACCACTCTCCGTCATTCTTATTTATAATTACGTCGGGTATTTCCGCGGTAAATAGGAGAGAAAGTACTTAAATTAACTCAATCATGAAGTAACAAAGATCTGATATACCAGCAAAATCTACAATCAATTTAGTTGATATTATTGTAAATAATTTGAACTTAAGGCACACAAATTTAAAGACTGCGTGCACGCAATTACGATCGAAATAAAACTATATATAAATGAAGATCCTTTGCCGAAAATAAACGACATGCGTACGCTGTTTACTTTCCATTCATATAATCAAAATCAATAGACATGGTCGACAAAGGAGTAATATAATAAAAAAATATAAACTGCAAACAATAAAATAAAAAAGAGAAATATTGCGTTTACCTTTTGCACTTCCAAGGAGAAACGTTAACTCAGATATAATAATCAAATTTAACAAACGGGTATTTTGTGTCCTTATGTAGAAGATAACCAGTTATTATCTTTCCGTCGATTAAACTGTTCTTTTGAATCGAGATGGAATTATACTTATTGACAATATAGATAAAAAAAATACCGAGGTCATTGCAAACAAAATCGATATCAAGCAAGCGATTTCCCTAGTGATTTAAACATTCACAAATAATATTGGGGGTTTAAGCATGTTTTAATATATAAGGACGTGACACTTATCAGTGGATATCTATAAAGCCTTAATATACTTTTGGATCTGTGTAAATAGCAACGCAATCCTAAAAAAAAACATGTGCATTCATATTTTAAACTTAACTGATAACATCTGAATACCCTTATCTACAAGTCTACATAAATATATATTGATATATATTTTTAATTATTCGATCGGCATAAATGGTCCACCGTTTTTTTATTTCATTTTATCCTTATAGCTAAATGATTTTATAGAACATAATATGACCCATACAGAAAAGATAAGGTTTATCCCACACATATGTTTATCCCACACCTAGTCATGTGTGGAGGAAGGTCATATTACTCGGAATCAACTATAAAGTATTCATTTTTAGTAAAATCGAATCAGATTCAACAAAACAAACAATTTGATACCAAGATGTAATATATTTGAAACACAAAATGCAACACAAACAGCAAAAACATTTTTTACAAATATTTAGCGCGCGTGCTCATGACGTCATTATTAACACGTCAAACGACAACAGTCGTATTCTTTCCCGGTAAAACTGCAGCGATTTTTTCATTATTTCTTTTAAATCGGGGACGTAGTGGTATGATGAACAGAAAAAAACAGGTTACATTTGTTTTTAAATTATTTTGTAGGATAATAGATAAAACTATGTAAGTGTGATTGTGTACTTCAATTTATCCCACGAGTGAAGAAAGGTTTACATGGCGAGGCTTGCCGAGCCTTGTAAGCCTTTCTTAGACGAGTGGGATAAATTTAATTACACAATCACACTAACATAGTATTCTATTTATCCTTCAATATTTTTTGTATATTTAATTTCTTCCTGATGCAATCAAAAAAGTAGTCTTTAATTGCTAAAATAAAAGCAAAAACAGATTAAATTACCTGAATCTAACATTGCGTAGTAATATTTAATGTGATCTATCCCGTTTACGGAACTCGAAATAGTCCTTAAGAATTCCACGCAAAATAAAAGTGACGAAAAAAAAATATCGCTTTACGCCTCGATTCAAATTTAATCAGCGTTCTAAATGTTACACACTCAAGTAGAACACAGACGGTTTTGTTCAAACTACAATTCTTGTTTCACCACTGTTAAATAACAAAATCAAAAATGGCTGCCGTTTTGAAATTTACAAAATGTGTAGACACCAACGTGAAGCATGATTCAGCATTTATTCCCGCCGATATTGTTAATTTTAGTCTATAAACATTAACAACTCTTCCTTTTACACACTTTTTACTTACTGACATAAAAAAGGAAAACATCTACTGGTTCTTTTTCTACTCACCGAAGTTGTGTTATAACCATGTTTATTTTCGTCAAGTTTAATTTGCTTCCATGACGAGTTAAAATTCTAGACATATTTCTTCATCGCCATCCATCTTTTCCATTTTAAAGCACTTGATGTAAGCTGGCAATTCTTTGTGGATACACATTCTTTGATCGAATGACAAAGAAACGACGTATTCATAAAAAAAAATACCATTTTTAACCAACACCGAATTCCTTCAAAAAGTTAAAGAATGTTATTCACTGACACTTTTCTTAAATGTAATCCATCAATTGTTCACCAACACATCGCGTTATTCGAGTACATTCGACATTTTAACGACATCGATAACGAAGTCTCAGCAGTTTCATTCCAGTAAATATCCCAACATTGTTATTCACATTCATAATATAATAAATTAATCCATCGTAAACACACACACGCGTACGACTGCGTACCGAATGACCTAAATGACGCAATTAAGTGATTTCGTCAGCTGTGTAGTAAAATTTGGTCTTTAGAATTTAAACAATCGGGTGAGCACATTAGCGTCGCGTTAAGATTGTCTGGCTTCCACGCGGGAGATCCCCCGTTGGATCCATTTTTTTCTTTTTCAAGTTAAATCGTCTACTAGTTTTAAGTGCATTTGACCTTTAAACAGGGGTGAAAGGCAAAACGAGTGGTCCCTTTGTACATGTTCTAAAAAAAGCTGTGGGATAAACCTTATCTAAAAATATCTATGGAGAAAACCTTATGTTTTCTCTATAGGTACTATTATGTTCTAAAAAAATCCTTTAGCTGTAGGATAACATAGAATACAATGTAAGTGTGATTGTTTACTCAAATATATCCCACTCGTCTCAGAAAGGCTTACAAGGCTCGGCAAGCCTCGCCATGTAAACCTTTCTTCACTCGTGGGATAAATTGAAGTACACACTCACACTAACATTGTATTCTCTATATTTAGATCTGTATGACTTTTGCGAAACGAGATTGGATTATACTCCTTGAGAATGATTATGCAAATATTGCATTCATTTTCAAACGAAATCAATATCGAACACGCGATGTCCCTAGTTATTTGAACATTTACATCAGTATATTTTTTAAACAAAGGGCAGTCACTCGTTTATGAACAGTTGAAGATTGAAATACATATCACGTTTCACGAGTTAAGTCGTTGTTCTGAAATCGTGTGCTAAAACTATCTCGACAAATCTGCGTAGGTAGTATATTGCAATAGTGTTCAGTACATAAACTGATTTTCATTTATCGCGTGACCCCCTCAATCCGGTCGATAATCTATTGTCACTTGCGTTCCGATTGCAAGGGGAGGAGAGCGGTTTATATAGTTATGCATAGCGTTATGCACTCTGAACTGTTGAGTAAAAGCTATCGTTAAATCACATCTTAAGTTTATCTCCAGTCTAACAAACTAATACTATCGGTTTGGCCTGGCTGGATCTAATGACATCGCAAAAGTGATCACGTTCAGATGACATATATTCTCGTCGCCTTCAAATCTCGTTAATATACTTTGTGTGAATTTAGTTAAAATGAAAGCCAAAACAACTGAGGAGCCGGGAGCGGGAATTCAATCCAGAAGAGAAGCGCTCGCGATTCCACCGCGCTTAAACGGACAGCCATTACCAAACTCAGAAATACATCACCCTAAAAGGTCAACGCTTGCATTGGAGACAACGCTATGTTTAACATCTGTCACCTGAATACGCAATTCGGTACCACCAAACATCTTAACCAGCAGTTTTGAGCCCTGAGGGTCTATATCAAATTTTATCAACCCCACAAATCGGAAGCCATCATCATCAACACATTTTGGACTCTTTTTGGTACTCGCATTCACTTCAGAAACAGATTGCTTTAAGTCTGATATTGCTAGAAAATATTCATGCGCCTGCACAGTTTCAGCTTCTTCCACATTCAGTAACGTTCCTATGTTAAATAAGATATATTCGCAGTAAGCAATATTGTCAATGTGAGTCTTCTTGTTAGAAGGATGATGGTATTTTAAGTTTATGAATCGTGTGATACCGTAGGTATATTTGCTTACCCTCGCTGCTATGACTGGTGGTTTGTGACCGTACATGACTACACCGTGCAATACTGCCTATTATGGTTCTTGTGGAAAAATGACCATTGCGACAAACTTGTTCAGAAGAACAGACTGCAAGTATGGCGACTCAGACAATCCTCAAGCAAGTAAAACGTGTTTGACTGGTTACACCTTTTCGACCATGTCTTCAACTGTTCTACTTATGCTAATGCTTCATCAAAACGACTCTGCCAATTCAGCGGAGATTATCAATTTGTCCTTTTTAAATGCCAAATTCTGCGCAAACGGCTTATGTTTCAGACATAATTTATCAATTTCGTCTACCATTCCTGATACTTCTCTTTTAGTTGTATAAGAAACCAGGAAAGATCAAATAAAGTTAATTATACAAGTAAACAAAACCACTCCACAATGCGCTTTTTAAAATCACATCAATGTATATCATATTTGATACCGGCTTGTCTTTAACGCAAATAATTGTGGATGTAATAGGAAAAAACATGCGGAATAATAAGTAAAACTTGTATTAGAATATAAGACGGTATGTAAATATAAACTAAAATAAACACAGATTATCATTTCATAAAAAGACAATACTACATAAAACCTGCTTAACATTATGTTTGTAATTACAACACATTTCGTAGAAAAAAACAGTTCCCACACAATTGAAAGAAACCAAGAACAGTTTTTGCCTATCAATTACAAACAACAAATGAGTGTGAATGTTTGGAATAAACATACTGATAAACTGAGATTTAAACAATGTTTTATAATTCACGTCGCAAAAGAAGAATAGTAATAGTATCTAGTTCTGCGTATAATTCTAAGACTGTCAACTATCCTGATATGGCTATATGAAATATAATACTGGAATATAATAATGGAAGAAATATACTATTCACAATTTACGTACTAGAGTTCGATATGTATAATTGTTGAATAAACGTCAGAAATGTATACAATTCGTCATGGAAAATCATGTGTTTGTATACAATGCCGTAGGCTTAAATGTATACATGTTAAAGGTGTCTTTAATTATTGAACCCAGTGCTATTTTTTAGGGATACTGTATTATCACAAATGGCATATAACGTGATTTTGATTGGTAATGGTAATAATATGAATGAACGGAAAACTGGTTTGCCTGTATAAACGGAAATGATTATGATTTAAAATAGAATCAACAATAATCCATGGCATGATTTATACAGCATTTATACTTTATGCAACTAGTAAGTTTTTACAATTATCTATATCTGATTAAATCACAATAACGTTTTTGTGTTCAGTGTATCATTTCAACTTTCAGAGGGACTGATTACATTATCCTAGGAAGTCAACTGATGCGTTTGTGATAATGTTATGTTTCACCTCTGTGACCTGTATCCTCAGCTCGGTCCCACCAAACATGAGTTTCACCAACAGTTTTGAAAATATATCATCCTCGGGATCGATATCCACCTTTATCAATCCCACAAACTGGCAACCATCTTCATTCACATATTTTGGATTCTTTTTGGGACTAGCATAAATTTCCAGAACAGCTTGCTTCATGCCTGATGTTGACGGAAAATATTCGTGCGCCGTCACATTTTCCGCATCAGCCACGCTTATTTTAGTTCCGATTTCAATATGTATATTGAAAACATCATCACAATAGTCCATACCATCAATTTGGATTTTTTTCTTTATTGGGTGATGCGGTTTGAATTTCATTAACCGAGCAATCCCATAAGTATATTTGCAAACCCTCGCTGCTATGGCCAATGGTTTGTGGCCGTACATGACTGCCCCGTGCAATACCGCCAATGATGGTTCTTGTTGAATAATGACCATATCACCAAACTTGTTCTTCAGAACAGACTGTAGGTATGGCGACTCAGAAAATCCACCAACTAGTAAAATGTGGTTAACTGGTTTTACAATTTCGACCATCACTTCAACTTTTTTGATTATTCTTTCAATAGGCTCATCAAAAAAAGACTTTACCAATTCAACGGAGATAATTAATTTGTCATTTTTGAATTCCAATTTTTTCGCAAACGGCTTTTGTTCTAGAGATGATTCCACACTTTTGCCTACCTCTTTTTCATACATCTCTTTTAGTTGTACAGGGAATCGTATTGTCATGCGTGCGGTACTATCAAAGTTCCGTTTCTTAATTTCAGAATTCTGCATGAACTCAAGGTATTCATCCATGAAATGTTGCTTAAATTTCTGAAAGAGCGGAGCGCCAAATATTTGAACGAGCGTATTAATGAATGTATTATCCACATTTGTCCCACCAAAATCTCCACCGGTTGGTGGATGTACCTCTGACAGTGTGCCATCTGAATTGACCTCATGAACGGTAATGTCGGCAGTGCCACCTTCAATGATTCAAGAATCCTTTTAATATATTTGCATCAAGATACAGTGTATAGAAGAGAAAAGATATACATAATTTGACCGACACAAAATATATTTCTAACCCTTACCTCCAAGATCTAAGACCATGTAACGATGACCCGCGGGGAGATGGCTCACACCTAGCTGTTCTTTACAATATAGTGATGCAGCTTCGGGCTCTAATGCAAGAGTAAGCAGTTCGTCAGGAATACCTGCCTTAAAAACACATATTTTGAAACGATTCCCCAAAACAAATTGTTTTAAAATGAATACATTTAGTGTGTAAATCTATAATAAATCAAACAATGGCAAAAATGTTAGAGCAAATTCAAGTTTGAGTTTGATAAGAATGACTTGGATTTTGCACGTATTGTATTATGGTGACATAGAAATTGTGGTCGTACCGAAAATAACATGAGCGAAATGTAATTAGAATTTAACTCCCTGATTTTCCAAATTTTAAACTAAATAAGATTAAGTGTTTTGTTTGTCATATAGTAACATCGTGTGAAAAAAATAACGTCAAAATAAGAAAAATTTGAAATGAAAATTGTATGTGCCATGGATAACCAACAACTATAGTTTGTAAAAGAGCATCAGCTTTAAAGAGCTTATCAAATAAGTTTAAAAAAAAAATTAAAACAGTTGTTCTTAAAACAGACTTACCACAACACATTGATATATGTTCGACAGAATGGCCCCCAAACTTAAAAGCAATCGAGCGCACTAAGAGTAAACATATTCTAGTAAAATAAGCATTTGGCGATTTCATTTTATCGTCAATGTCAATGTAAATATTTGGTAAATGTGTTCTTACTTTTGTGGCAGCGTCTCTCATGAATTTCTTCGAAAGATCATTCCAGATTGCCGGAACTGTAAGTACCCAGTGAACATCCGTTTCGCTGCTGATTTCAACATCACCCATATCTTTCATTTGGTTTTTGTCCGTTAGGGTGTTCATTACCTCTGTTTTCATGAAGCGGATAGCGTGGCTGAAAATCTCAATAGCCTCTATTTTCTTTCCCAAAATGTCTTCGATGACCATGTTTTTATGTAGCGGCTGGTGTTAATATGGAATACAACAAAAATGAAAAATATACTTGACTTTCTATTTCATTCGACGATTATATGTTTCTTAAGCAAAACGCAAACATATCGTTTTATTAAAATGTTGCTTATACTCTTTTCCATATATAACACAGACTGTTTGGTCGTAATATAACACTATTATTATAATCAATTATAAAATAACATTAAACACCATGACTCGTTAATGATACCGGTGTAAATACGTACTTTATCTATTGCGAAGAGAGCCATTTTAAATCGCTCAAAAAGGTACCAGCTTGTGTGTTTTTTCCTATTCACAAGCTCTTGATATTTCCATTTAGCCTCATCCCCGAAAGCAACCATACTTTTTTGAGGATCCAGTAAAACAACGGTTGGGGTCTAAAATATATTTATTATACAATTTTAACATTAGATCTTATGCAAACCTTCATGTGTATGTTCACTTTGTACTGATAATAAAGCTAACATTGTACTCGAATGAATAAAGAAATTATACAATAGAGCTAAAGGTACGGTCGTATTTTGACTGGTCGTTCTTGAAAATGTAAGTGCGTTGCCGACTAGTCAAAATTACCAAATGTTTAAATTATTATTTTGGATTGAGATAAATGCATAAGCGAGTAATTATGGTTTCAACCTATGATAGTCTAAAATGAATGTTGCACTATTCCTACACTCAATTTGTATACATAATTAGACGTTTTGTAAAACATATTTTATTCATATTCTGCATTTATCCGTTAATTTTAAAGTGCTATATCGATAAGAATGCTAATGATGTGATTCATTTAAATAATACAAATTAATTCTTTAAGAAATCACAACGTTCAATACTAAATAAATATATCTTATGATTGTTCTGGGAGTTATTTCCCTTTTATTGTTAATATGAACATTTATAAGAACATAAATCTCAGCATCTCCAATGACAGGTCGTTTAGGCAGTCGATCCAGGTTTGTATGTGTGTTAACTGATTTATATTCATGTTATTGTGATACTGTATGTTACAAATACTTTTAGATGAATGTGAGGAGAGTACTCAAACGTATATGTTGAATTGTAGAATAACATTGTGTCTGCTCGTTGCATCCTGTTAATATGTTGCAATTGTAGTTCTATATTATTAATTATCATCTACACGATGATGAGAGTGAAACTTGTTCTGTGTCAATTATCACCTATTTGTTTCTGTACCAGATCGTATTGAAAACGCATTTGGCTATAACTGTTTCCATGCTTGATCTACTAAATCCCATTTAGTGTAACTATAACATATCAGGTATCTATTTAATTTAAATAAATTACAATTCAAAGACATGAAAAAAGGTATATCAGTACTCGTACCTTGACTTGTTTTCCTCTGCCCCTACCGATTATAGCACCAGGACTAGATTTGAAGGAGTATGCATACCCGCTGTATGTCGTACCAAAATCTATGGACACGCATACAAACGCACTATCTTTTTTCCTGGTTAACTTTATAATCTAAATGAGAGAACATAACTCTAAACGTAACAGTGTTAATTCTTTACATATTATTATATTCGTTTTGTTTTATGTAGCTTCAAACTTATTTATTTAAAAAAACATATTTGTTTTTTAATTTGAAATATGATGTTTGTTAATCTAAAAATCATTATACCGTTTTATCGTGCTTCGTTCTTGGATGCTTGATTGCTGAAGACAAAATGTGTCGTGTTCTGAGAAAACTGGGCATAATGCATGTGCGTAAAGTGTCGTCCCAGATTAGCCTGTGCAATCCGCACATGCTAATCAGGGACGACACTTTCCGCTGTTATGACATTTATCGTTTAAATGAATTCTCTTATTAGCAAAAATCCAATTTAAGCGGAAAGTTGCGTCCCTGATTAGCCTGTGCGGACTGCACAGGCTAATCTGGGACGACACTTTACGCACGTGCATTTTGCCCAGTTTTCTCAGAACGCGACACAAATAAGAAAACATAAACATTGCATGTATTGTAAAATAGGCATAGTTTTGTTCTACGTTCTACTTCGGCATTTAAGTTACAATGAGAAACAATAATAACACGTTTTGGCGTCTCGTCGGTAACCTTTCCGACAGTTCAAACAAGAATGAACCGACTAAAATTGTTATTTCTTGAGTAATAATGTTGCAATTAAATATCATAAATATTTCTTTCTTTTTTAATTGCAATTCGATGAGGTTAAATTGTATTTACAGCTGTGCGTTTTGTAATTATTTTTGGGCTAAGTACGAGGTTTGGCCTTTCTTTCAACCGGTTTAAACCCTGAATGACCGAAGTTTTTCTTCTTTATTTAATGTTTTATGTCTTATTATATGTATGATCGTGTATTCTATAGATCTTAAATAAAAGGCTAGATGAGAAGAATTTCGTGCCAGAGTTCATTTCTGGATTTTAAGTATTCATGATTATTTAAATTAAAATGCTTGATAGTTAATATTTAATACATATCAGTGACATGACAAGGGCGATCTCACTTAACTGCATTTATAGAAACTTACCTGATCCCTGCAACCTATCCTTGTGCAAAAGCAAAGCAGCCCTTAAACCTAAAACGAGTCAGAGGCAATTGTTTATATGCGAGTTCATATACAAGCAAAATTAATACAAAAATAAACACATGATAACCTGTATCAAAGAAATAAATACGACAGGTAAATATTATCGCATTGAACTGACTTATGTTAGGTCGAAAAGGTAGGTGTCTTTGGCGAAACATTAACACATGGCTAAACATGACCATAAAATAAATCAATATTGTAGGATTGTATTTGCAAACTAACAAGTATTTTACATGCCATAATGACAGATAATATAAATCATTGACGGGTTCAATAAAATGGATACTATTTTAAATGCGCCGGTTTCAAAGCCCAAGGGCTTTCGGTAATGTTCCATTTATTGTGAAGCTGATCATATAAATAATATTTACTAGAAAACTGTAAGTATTAATGTTAAATCATTCAATTAACATGTATTTTCTAACAATGTTAACACAAATATGCAATTATTGTTACAATCAAAACCATATTTATATGGCAATATAACGCTTCGCTTTTAAAAAGTTTAACCAAACATTCTTATCAATAAAGCATGCACTAGTTTCTAACGATATCATCATTTAAAATTACGCTTCGTGTCCGTTATTACAAAACTTATGACATGACTAAGATAACTACTTCTAAGATAAACAACTATGTTTCTGATTCAAATATAAGTGAGTTTTTGTTTACTGTGGAAGGTTCTGCTGTCATAGCCATGCGATAAAATGATTGTTACAAATGTTCAACCATATCATCATTTGATGTGAAATTCCAGTTTGGCATTTGAATTCCAATAATTAAACTAAAAAACCGGGACCGGGAGGCCTTGTGCAACAATCCTGTATACGTACCAACGTCACTGTTCGAACCCACACGGCTGTCTCCAACTGGCTTGTCATCTGTAATAACATGTATGTATGAATTTTCTTTAAAATTATAAATTGAATCGCGTTGTTCGAACATGAGTCTTTTGTCATATGCTTCCAGCGTTGCTCCAGAGAAGCCTGCGCACTCGCGCAGTATGCTCATGAGCTACAATTGTCGCTATAACGTCCCGCAAGGTTTCATTAGCAGACAGGGTAGCTCCTGACAAAACTGTGCCAATGCACAGGCATATTGGGTTCAGTATTTTTTTAACAATAAACGATCACTATTATAACATAATGTTAAACATGTAAAATTGTTATATAAAAGTCATAAATATAGTATAATACCTATAATAAGCAATAACAAACGTGATATTGAACAATACAACCGTAAGAAGTTAATATAGTTTTTGTTGGTATTTCTCGTTTTTATTATTCGTATTTTAGCAGTTACTATAATGAAGCATTTTCAATGTCGAATATTTCCAAAAATATTGATTGTGTTAAATTGCAATGTTTGCAATGGCTATAATTGTTTGTTGTATTTTGTAAACATTTGCATATGAATCTTACAGTCGAAAATATTTCAATGCGAGTATGAATGATATTGTTTTGTTCAAAACAAATAAAACGTTGATGAATAAAAACACCTAAAAAAAGTTCAGAACAAGAAGTACACGAAAACAAACAAAAGAACCCTTTTATGTACTTGCAAATGCTGTTCTGCTGTAAGGCAAATAACTCCTTTATGTACAAAATGAATGTATTTAAATATATCCTAAAAGTCTGTACAGATTCGTGTTTACGACGTATAAACACAATTGTGGTTCTACAGCAAATTCGAGTAAACCTGTCGGTATTCGCAAAATAGGCATTCATTTGCTCGTCATAAATGTCCTTATAGTTAACAATATTTGTTTGATGGTACTATCTTATTGATTTCATTAAACATTTTGAGATTGCGAGAGTATAATGTTGGCATTAAAATCCTCGCATTAAAAGACGTACCTTTTGTAACTTTAATTGGTGCGACTGTTTTCAACGCCGTTGTATTGTCAGGTCTCGAAACGGACGCCGAAAGCTCTTGAAATGTTAACACAACCATCATTATAAATCATAAGTAGTTGTAAACAAATGTGAATTTCGTGGATTATCGAAGTAGTTTCAAATCGAAGGTGTTATTCCTTCCTCATTTGTTCTCATCAAATGTGATTATATGTATGGCCGGAAAGCGCCCAAACTCATTAAACAACCGTTGAGGCAGATTGTCCTAAACGTATTAGTGTTCAATAAATCGTTTTCACCCATTCCCTCGTATATATACATATTTGTTATTTACTCTATATAGTTGAAAATGCGCTAAAAGGAACTAGCATAATGTTAAAACATCAAAACACAACTTGCAAAGATATACATGTAGGAACTTGATGTATTGGTCCTGTTTTAAATGACGTATTTTCTTGAGACAATATTTAATACGCTGGCATATTCTGAACAATACAATACACATACGTAAGCGAATGTATCGGTTTTTCTTTACTTTTTATGGAAACGTGCATGTGCGCATCACAACAGTGCAAGACCATTGCAACAGCAAACACATCTGCGGTATGCGATTTCAAAATAATCGAAACAAATATTTTACTGCAATATAACCATATGACACGAATTACGTACACAAAAATGTATAAACTCAGCAATAGAGTTCCCACACACTTATAGTAGTATTGTTACCGTCAACAGCCGGTGCTGATGTGGTAGCCGAAAACACTGGCTGCACGGAGCCTACAATAACAAATTATATAAAAGCTTGCATCATTTGCTTCAATTCAATGTAATTTTGATTTTACTTTGTAAATATACTTAAATTGCATATAAGTGCTGATTTTCTTCTTGCATACTTTTGAAACATCTATTTATGTTTACGTGAAAATAAACTGAATTCGACCTAACCAAATACATATTGGTAGAAAAGTATACATATGTGTATTAAGTTTGAGTGCATTCGTATTTCAGGACTTCTTACTTTTATTTTCTTCTGCCTTGCTCGAAGATGCACCCATCCTAGCTTACCCAAGTGTTATTTACCTAAAAGCGACAAGAAAATCAATTTATGCATATATGCAACACATATAAACGGCTGAATAAAATGCATTTGATAATTTTCTATGTTATATCGTGTGTCTTTTTTTATTTCACGAATCTTAATTTTCTATTATAAGGATAAAACTTGTGTTCTTCTCCACCATCTATTTAATTGAAATTAGAACATGTCGGTAGTTTTAGCAGAAGTAGTATTTTTAAGTTGTGCTTATTACAGTCAAACACAAGTGCGATATTGGCCATATTAGTACACAAACTAAAATACCGTACACCGACTGAAATTACATTTTACATAAACGTAAACGATGGTCTTACTATACAATATATGAGTATCCGCATTTCATAGCTCAAGTGGATTTGTATGACGCATGTTTTTCAAATGATTCATTCAATAATTCATGTATTCATGCAATGAAGTATATAACATACAACATGATAAGAAAAGTAATTTAAAATTCCTCAAATCGTTGATAAGTAAATTTACTTAATCAATCTATAACAATTACTGATCGCGGTCTCACAAACGTTATCAACATTTGCAACGTATGCCCGGCGTTAAATAATCTCAAGGTGGCGCATTTGTATCATATGTCTTTTTACATTGTACATTTGAAACTAATATGTCTCAAATAAAATTAATATAACATGCATGTGTTTAGTCTTTTAGAAAGAAATAATGACAAAAAAATAATGTTTTTAAGGCGTCATTTTGAAAATACAAATGGGGGTCTTTGATAGCGCTTGAATGCGAATGTGTAACTGGTTGTGTTTCACTTGGACTTTAAAAGCAATTAAGGGCATATAAAACCTTCTTAAATATTTGACGCTACTAAATTCTCTTAAAGCAGAAGCTACGTGTCTGTTTATTGCTAATATCGTGTACGGGCTGTCTAACATATTAAAGTGTGTAATACAATAAGGCAAATGTGCTTGTGTTCAATTTGGTCAATTAGTTTGAAAAGAAATGAATCACACTACTTAGTGTCTTAAGTTATGTGATCATTATGATAACCGGGTACGCTTAAGCGACCTGGTCCCAATTCTCGAAAACAGTTGAGTCTGGTTAAAGAAAAGTTGGTTTAAGTCATATATTTTATTGATTCATATAAATATTTTAAAGTTGATGGTATTTTAAAAAAAAGTTTCGATAATGTTTAATTCAAATATTATTTTAAATTAAAGTTTTGTATATTTTTTAATTTGTGTTGGCATATTTAATGGAAATATTAAATAAATGTGCTTAAACTCATCCTGTAAATACAAGCTTATGAAGTATCGAGAAATCTGGCACAGTTCAGATAGGCACATTCTTATATACTGGTCATAGTGGTTCAATCATTATGTGATTTATAAAGCGCGATTATTTGGAGACGCGTCAAACATCATGGTTGTATACTTAACACAAGATCAAATGGTTTATAACAAAGTACTGAATGTTATACCTTGAAATTTAAATACTCAAACTTATTTATTTGAAGTAAGGCCACGATCTTCACTTTCATATATTGTATTTCTTCCAAGAACTGTGTACTCGTTAGTGTAAGATGTTTTTTTGTTTCTAAATTAAATGCCACGTACTTGACCTATACGTTTTATCGAGGTCGTCGTCATTGATACCGCAAAGTAAACAAACTGTTACGACTGACTTTTGAAACCAATATGTGTTTTATATATCATATCAATATATTCTATCAATACGTTTCATTTCACATTCCACTGAATGTTCGTTTAAATTAGCTATTTAAATTATTGCTTAACCTTGTTATGTGTCATTTGTAATTTGTTCGAGTTAACAATTTGTGTTACAAGTACTAGCAAATCGAAAGTGAACATATCCGATATTCCCGTTCATGGTTTATATATAATAGTATACTTAAACAGGGACTTTATAATATTAAAGTGTAAACACATAATGAAATAAGATACCTTAATATTGATCCCTAATTTAAACAAGAAACAACGACATGTTAATATCCAACACTGTTAATATCCAACACTGTATGTTGGATCCACAACAAAACATAATCTATTTTTAATTTTAACATAACCATTTTCGGATGAACTATAAATAGAAATATCTAAAGCTAGGTAGTAAATATAGGCTTAATCTTGTTTCGTTTTCGGTGAGTATGTGACGTATCCATAAACGTCGGTTTCAAGTTACATACTCCTTGGGTAAAATTTGCACTAAAAAGAAACTACCTAACATACGTTAAGTAGAAAAATCAATATGCTTTGTACACTAGCATGTCCACAAAATGGGATAGTTATGTCGGTCAAATTGTTTTCCGTTATTTGTTTACATTACACAGGTTAAATCTAACTATAGTAAGGCTGTTCATTTACAGAAGTCTCCATAATATATGTGTTATATATCATTCGTTATTTGTAAAATACAAAGCGACATATATGACATATAGCAATTATTATCGAAAAAACACAACCTGAAACTATAATCGGTCGATTTATTCGAAACAAACAACTGTGTTGAGGCTTATGCAAACCGTTTTGAAGAAATGTCAAGTAAAAAAGACGTAGGAGCATTGGTATCAGTAACAATAAGGATTGAGCACTTCAGCAATAGTTTAATAAGTGTCAATCATAACATTATTCATTATGTGTATGGAACGTAGTTATAGTAGCTTATATTTTTAATGAGTAAAATGGATGGTTGTACCGTTTTTGTGAAATGTGTCTACATAACAAACATAAAATTGCAATCTCATTCGAATGCATCTGGGCAAAGTGTCGAGTCCAATGTCAAGAATTTCATTTGTATTTAATACAGGTATTACGCGCAACATGTCTTCTCAAAAGACTATGTCCACATTTCCGATACCGAGTATAGGAGTTGCCTACTAAAACTAATCGCGGACGAGCCTGGCGATGTAATTTCCGGGATTGCAACATAGAAATTTTTACTGTTCGGTGTTTAGAATATTCAATACATCAATACAATATTATATAATAGTTTTTTGATAAACGTTTTACAGTTTGACCAACTTTAATGTGTACAATTCTCAAAGTTAATTAATCGCGGCGTAATTCACTGAAGTTTACATAATTTATGAGGAAACACTTCCTTTATTCACCTGTTTGTCTTTTTATTCACGATATTTCAATCTTCAAAAGCTCTATAATGTTTGTATTATCATGTCTTATGCAGTCTTTGATAGGAAAACGTATATTATGCAAGACCATACACCATGCAAAGAGGACCACCAGTCCTACATTATTGGCTTAAGGTAAGTGTAAAGGCTTCTGGCAGTTTAAAGCGATCATATACGATTTTATTCTCAAGATTTTATTTTATGTATCTTAAACAAATACATGAATATGAACGAGGCATTTTAAAGCCCAATTAATACTCCAACATCAACGAAAATTTCGTAAAGTATTTCGTAAAGTATTTCGTAAAATAAAGTTACTCAATAAAAAATCAATGTTCCTTATAGCAATAGCCAAACGTCCAAAGCCAGATGTGGTGTGGTTACATAGATGTTTGTAGATATAAAATGTACGTTTTTATGTTTTCGTGTCACAATAAATTCCATTTTAATTTCCCGCACTGATATCTATTCATAGGACACATGAACACTAACATGGTACAATTTAAGTGTTCTTGTTTCGTATGAATAGATATACTTANTGGCAATTTATATATATATAAATCACTCCTTTGCCGAGTTGTGTTTCAGCATTTTACTCTTGTAATCGCATTTGCAGACACTTGCAGTTTAGGCTCTTTTGATTTCACATGATCTGCAAAAGTGCTAGTTCTCAAGTTATTACAACCGCTTGTGAAAACGTTGTAACAACCGTCATTTATGCAAAGTTCACAAAACATCAACTGTATTTCCTTATCAAACTTCAACCACTTGTGGGACTGCAGCCACTTATCTTGAAACGAATGCATTGATTTAGCATCTGATAGGCATTCCTTTTCATTGCTTTTCGACTGCTTCAGACGTGTTTTGAACTTTGATCTGAGTGCTGCCATACACCTCTAGATGCCCCTTTAATAAGCGCATTTCTTGAAGCTTCATCTTTTGACTTCAGCCATTCCAATGTTTTATTGTTTACAAACATGACACATGCTTAAGCAGCCAGTGTTTTGATCAAATAGTCCCATTGCCCAAACTTGCTTTCTGCGAATGCTGGTTTTTTGGAATCACCTTTTAATACCAGTTTCTCTTATGCCGTTAAGATGGTATGGTTTCCACCGAGTAAATGCTCTTTGTATAATTTTTGGTTGTATAATTTTTGGAGTAGTAGATTTGGTATTTTTTATTCCGTCATCACCAAAATTCAATGTAAAATTTCCAGTCATAAAGTCAACCAAATTATTTGCTACATCACTGAAATAGGTCATGAGCTCGAGGTATATGTTATTAATGTCCATGATTGGAACGTTCCTGTCCTCTAAAACCGACCAAAGTTGGCTTGTAATAAACTTTCTTATGAGCCCTAGTGCTTTAAGCCGAGCTACATATTCAGTAGTTTTCAAGTCAAATAGAACAGACCTTAGCAATCCATTTCCTGTCCCGTTTTTTACCCAAAAATTCTTTCATTTTTTCATGTAGGAAAAATACTGATGCTGCATTTAAAAATAAAACTTAACATCTAGATCCTCTGTACGACCTTAAAGGAACAGACTGAGGATGTTTTTCAGTTAAAAATTCTTTAAAAAATGTTTGAAAACCACCCTGACAGCCAATATTTTGGACTAATTGACTACCCTCACCAAATACCTTTGTAGCTGTCCTTATAAGGTGACAAGTCCCTGGTTCTGCATTGTTATAAAATTGTTTTGGGAGAATAGGTGGTTGTTCACTAAATATGGTATCTTCAACCTCAGCACAGCATTTCTGAGTTTCCTGCAAAGTTAACTGAAGCACGAAAACCACAAATTACTAAGTGTCTCAACTGAAACCCTTTCTTCTTCTGTAAAATTTTCATATATTGATGATTTGAAATCAAGGCACAAATAGATCAGCCCAAGAAAGTAAAGTCAGCCAAACAGCTTCTGCATTTGTTTGTATAATGAAATGGTAATATTTACAAAAAAGTATGATTTGTTATGATATTACTCCTAGTTTTTCATAAACCCTTCTATTTTTTTGCTAGTTTTCTCCTAGTTTTTTGTTCAGAGCACTCCTAGTTTTCTCCTAGTTTTTTATGAAGGCCTGCTGGAAAGCCTGTACTGATGACAAGCAAACAGCATGAAACCTGAACAGACGGCAAGTTACTCGCATGCTGTTCTGGTTTTATGCTGGTTGCATACAGCCATTTTCTATTTGCTTTTGAGCGGGAAAGGCTAAATACAGTAAACGAGCATACAATTACAATTACATTTAGATGTTTTCTCTTTCACAATTGTTACCATGATATTCTGTTAATTGTGAAAAATTTGTACAAAATCTTAACAATCCGACCTATGTTGCAATACCAAGAATAATTTAAGACGATAATAAGTTAGACTTTATTTAAATATATCATTTGGGTCCAGTAGCTTGACTTGTGAGCCCACTCAATCCAACCTTTAACCCTTTGAGCGCTGGAACCGGATTTTGAAGGCCTTTGCAAACAGTTTGGATCCAGATGAGACGCCACAGAACGTGGCGTCTCATCAGGATCCAAACTGTTTGCTATTCTGATAGAATTCTTTGAAAAAAATCGAAGAAAATGCTAATTTTAGAAATTCAGCAGACGACATTTTAGCAGATGACAAATTTCCCAGCATGCAAAGGGTTAAAGAATTGCATCCACAATAATAAAATAGCGCATTGATTCTTTGTAAAAATTTGGGCAACACTGCATTGAACAGATGGGCAGACTGTCAAATCATGACCAGATCGCAATTGAACACAATAAACACTTCATAATATACTGACATGCATCCCATCTTAGTCCGAAATCTCCTAGATAGATCATGATCACTTATATGTGGCCAAAGGCTGCATGCGTATCAGATCACACGATAGCGGGTACCAGGCATTATGAAACTATGTGCTGATATTTACCATTGAAATTAAACAAAACAAGCTAATTCGTTGAATTGATATCCCCCACCAATTTCAAAATTTTGTGACAGACGGAATGACGGATGGACAACCCCAATTCTATATCCCTCCGCCTTTGACAGGGGATACAATTTGTCCTTGGTTTTAACTTTTTTGACAATTTCTCTGTATTGGATACAATTATTATATTGTTATTATTTTCTACTATTTTTAATCCATCTGTTCCCAGGGCACTGTGATCATCATAGCCAACCACGGAGACAGGATTGATATTCCGTCTGGAGCGATTCTCGAGAACAAGATTGTGTCCGGAAACCTCCGCATTCTTGATCATTAGTGGGGGATATTTTGCATGGCGGGCCATAAGTGCGAAACATATGACATGGACGGCCATTAGTGCGTAATATCTAACATGGTGGGCCATTAGCTCTTTTAGCGCTGGAACCAAATTTTGAAGGCCTTGCAAACAGTTTGGATCCAGATGAGACGCCACAGAAAGTAGCGTCTCATCAAGATCCAAACTGTTTGCTATAGACAATCCCAGAAATCGATACCTTCCCGGATTACCCGCCCCTGAATACTCTCGCGCGCCTCCAAAATGGTACTGAAGAAATAAACATGGACCTATATATGTGTGTATAGGTCCCTACGCAAAACTAAGAAGCGAAACGGGTTTATCAAATATATTTATGGATTTAAGAGTTTCTGTTATCGATCTGACAAACACATAATAGTTCGTGTTTTTTTTTAAATATAAATTACGTAATTAGTAGAAATAAGGTTGATCTGCATTCGTTTAAGAGTAATAAAACACAGCATGGCATGGGGCCTATTTGTGTAGGTCCCTGGCATGAATAAGGTCTTGATTGTCATTTAACATGTTATTTAAAGGTGACGCGTGANTAATTGTATAATTCTTTGTTAACTCTTTCAGTGCTGACCGAATTTTGAAGGCCTTCGCAAACAGTTTGGATCCAGATGAGACGCCACAGAACGTGGCGTCTCATCAAGATGCAAACTGTTTGCTATTCTGATAGTATTCTTTGAAAAAAAGCCAAAGAAAATGCTAATTTTAGAAATTCAGCAGACGACATTTTAGCAGACGACAAATTTCCCAGCATGCAAAGGGTTAAGATTAATATGTTAATGATATAAGCACAATTTTAAGCCTGTATATATGCAAACCCTGAGGTATTTTTATTGAGTCTAAGACTATTGTTTATTCTTAAGTGTAAGAATGGGTTGGTGAATACGGGCCACGATCTTTGCAACATGTGAGAAAGCGTGATTGGAACAATAATGAAGCTTGTGTGAAGGTGTGGTTCCCTTGATGTGTTTGTTGATTGAAACTGAAGTTCAAACATTGAGAATTTTGTGGTTGCCTTGGTAATAGAGATATTACCGCTTAATTATTGCAGATATCTCTTTATGTTTCATAGCTGCTTTATAATTACTGCTATTAAGATGAAGCAGCATGTTAAGTTTTTTGCTAGGGAAAGACACTGAATGTTAATCATGTGACATTTAATAAAGCGTAATGTCAACACTATTGAATCCAGTAGTCCTGTATAAAACTGCTTCTGCAGAAACAAGTCTACATACATATGATCTATGTTATGTTTGAATGTTATTGGATAAGGTTGTTGTTTATGTTTATTTGGGTTGTTTTAATACCTTACCTCTTGCACCTGTTTTTAAGGCGTGTGGGAGTAAAAATTGTGATTTTAAATTTGTGGCACTTTTTGTAGTTGTGTAATATGATTTCACAGGATTAAAGGTAGTTCTTTTGACAGGCATGATAATTTGATGAAGATTACAGATATTGATGTGCATGTGCATTCATAATCTCCTTTTCAGTGCCATTATATTTTCTGTGATTGATGGGTTTTCTTTCAAATGTTCTATTTGGCAAAAACTTACTACAATATATTGTTCTTGATTCTAGTTTCTTCAATATAAGAAGTAAATACGAAGTACTACACCTTATGTGTAGCTTGTTCATCTGGTTGGGAAAGTTTTGTTAGATTCTCCATACAATGTAAGGTACATTTTGTGCCACACATTCCTGAGTTATTTGCCCTTGAAAACAGTGTGGTGTATTAGACACATTTGTGACGAAGCTCTAGTTTCCAGTTTGATTTAAAAAGTTGATCATATAAGGTTTTATTCTGTTTAATTCCAATCTTCAACTAACAACCCTTGGCACTATGTGCGGACAGTTTTAGGCGTAGTGGTAATAGATTTTGAAAGTTGGTTATAGTAAACTGCGTCCTGGGTCTGTCAAAATACGTGTTTGCTTTCAGTTTGTTGTGACTGTACACTGTATGTATCTTATGCTATGTTTGTTATTGCTATTTCTAAGAATATTTAGAGGTTCTAATTTATGATTTTAATATATAACTATGGGACAAAATAAACTGTGAAAAACCTGTTGTGCTTTCTTAATCTTTGCTTACTGGATATTTTGAACAATTGTTATGCATGTTAACCATAACCGTACCACAGAAATTTAAGCAATGGTCGAAGTATTTATGATCTGTATGTTCAAAAGTCCACCATCATATTTACAAGTCTTTGTCGAAACCCATTAGAATGAATATGCCTTAAGTGCTTTCGATTAGAGGATATTACATAGTGTACTTCTTTGAACAAATTTGTATGAATGTCAACAAAGTATCATAACTGTGAAAGTTTGTTCATGTCTGCTCATAGTTTTAAGCTAAACTTGTTTTTATCCCTCGCCACAGGCGGAGGGATATAGAATTGGCGTTGTCCGTCCTTTTGTCATTCTGTCTCACAAAATTTTGAAATTGGCAGGGGATATCAATTTGTCATATTGAAAAGTATGGCTAGAAAGGATTTTAAACCAAGACCTGAACTATTTTCTCCATGTATTTCAGACATTGAATGTTATACAAAGCAGTACATATAACCAGTTTTACAGACAATGCACACCTGACAATAAACAATAACTGGCATGAAATAACAACAAAAGTTTAGAGAAGCACATTAGTGATAGCAGCGCTCTGGGAGCTCTGTGCTCAATGCATGTAGGTAAAGAATGGTCGCAGATAAGCCAGCATATGACAATTAAGGACAACACTTTCTGCTTTTATGGAATTTTACGTTTAAAGGAAGTCTCTTTTAAACGCAAAACCAGTCTCTGCGGAAAGTGTCGACCCAGATTGAGCTTGGCATTCTGCACAGGCTCTACCCACTTGCATTTAGTCAGATTTTCCCATAACGCTGCTCATATCTATTTCAAGCCAGATGCATCATTCATATAAACAATTAAGTTCCAAGTTGCAAAATAAATTTCAACCAAAGTTTTAAATGCAATAAATCCTTAATTTAGAGTAACTGTGCACATTAGTTACCGTATCACATCGTCTAACCATGTTTTAAGTTGTGATTAATTCTAAACATCCTTTTATAAAGGTGCTCCCAAAGCTCATGGGGAAAATCGGGTGTAAACTGGTTCTGGTTTAAGTTCAAATATTTATATGCAATTAAATTACTTTATGCTTTTTAGCGGATTATAGAATTCTATTGGTAAAAGGAATTCCATATATATTTTTCACTGCAATTAAAATATAAGAAAAATTAAAACATTGATCTAGCAGTCATTTACAATTCTTGGAAAAAAAGGAAATGCTTGTAGAAATTCCACAAACATGTGTTGAGCAGAAATCTATGGATAATTCATTAGAACTATCATTTAGCAACAATGCAGCATGAATTATTACACTATTTTTCCACCATACTTTTGATCACACATTTTGATGATGTCATAATGCACAAACATATTCTTTTAAAGCCTCTCTTTATTGTGATTGAGCATTAAATAAATTTAAAAAAAATGTTGCTTTGGCCAAATTATCCAATATTTATTTCACTTGTGGTCATAGAAAATATATATGTTGAGTCGAGGCTTCACCAATGCTGAAAACATTTTTTTCTTTAACCATTCTGAAATAAAATTCAATCATTATACTGAAATCAACAAATAACCTCATTTATAAACCAAGTAAAATACTTATCAATTATGTGTTGCTTACTAGTAAAAATACAGAATTCACATCAATAATAAAAGGCCAGAGAAGAAAGACAATTAAAGAAATTAATTTAATCTTTTGTACCTTCATGAATATGCTCCATGTGTCATATGAGTTTAGTTTATTTTCATGGAACTCTACGATGAACTTTCTAAATATATAGTTTTTTTCTTTCGGGGTTATACTGTGAATTATTTTTTCTCAGTATTAAAAGTGAGAAATTTAATATTTTCACCAGCGCTGGAGGTAGTAAAAATGTGTAAATGTTCTTACTTTACCAAGAAAAATAACGGTATTATCCTGAAAGCAAACAAATTCTCTTTTTATTAAATGCTTTTATTATTATTATTATTATTATCATACAAGTTAATTTTAAGATGTTTTATACCCATACTATTTTATTATTTATGCATAGTAGTTAGAAATCAAAGGGGCATGGTCACAAAAGTGACAAAAGACATTCAAATTCAAATAAAATTAAAAAATTCAAAAAAGTAGTCCCTAGTGAGAAATGATTAAAAAAAGTATTCCCTCGTGAGAAATGATTTCAAGAATAATTGATCTGATAATTTTCAATATTTCATCACTTAGCATTAAATAAATAGAGGATATTTGTTTGCTTTCGAGGTAATTCCGTGAATTATTTTCCCTAGTAAACTGAGAAAAATACTTCACAGTACATGTATTACTTTAAAAGCAGACTAAATTTTCATTTTTATATTATGATTTTAATAATTATTTTCATGGGAGTTATTTTTAAGACATTAAACCCTTACTATTTTCTCACTGATGCGTAGTCATTGACTTGAGAAATTGTATAGGCTTAGACAACATGTTTACATCAACAAACATGCACGGTCACAAAATGTAAATGCAGTCAAGAGGGATAAATTGAAATATGCTCCGTAACCCATTCCCACTCAGAAGCAAAGTGAAAATGGCATATGTAACCAGCATAAAACCAGAAAAGCCTGCGAGTAACTCGCAGTTTGTTCAGGTTTTATGCTGTTTGCTGCTCACCAGTATCTAAGGGTTGGAACGCTTTAAAACTTGAGTCTAGAAAGAAAGGTCTTAAATTTAATTGATTTTCTAAGGGACTACAAACGCGACAAAGTGTGTATCTGAGTGGTAAAGAGTTAAAATGTAAAACCGTCGAAGCAGTATAATGGAAGAGTGTCCTGAATAGAAGGACTAATAATAGGTATTGTATGGAAGAGTGTCCTGAATAGAAGGACTAATGATAGGTATTGTATGGAAGAGTGTCCTGAATAGAAGGACTAATGATAGGTATTGTATGGAAGAGTGTCCTGAATAGAAGGACTAATGATAGGTATTGTATTCTTCTCTATGTTGTAATGTCAACGTAACTGAATTGGAATGGTGGCCTGGCAAACACCATGTTAGACAGGAATAAGCACACATAAGGATTGAAAATACTCTGAATTTTAAAATAAAAACATTTGTACCTCAATCACCAGCTTCAATGCCTTATGGGTTTAACTCTTTCACTGCGGGAACCGGATTTTGAAGGCCTTTGCAAACAGTTTGGATCCAGATGAGACGCCACAGAACGTGGCGTCTCATCAGGATCCAAACTGTTTGCTATTCTGATAGTATTCTTTGAAAAAAAATCGAAGAAAATGCTAATTTTAGAAATTTAGCAGACAACATTTTAGCAGACGACAAATTTCCCAGCATGCAAAGGGTTAAAGCCTGTCTTTATTGTACTTTAGCATTAAATAAATAAAAAAAATGTTGCTTTCGCCAAATTATCCAATATTTATTTCACTTGTGATCATAGAAAATATATATGTTGAGTCGAGGCTTCACCAATGCTGAAAACATTTTTTTCTATAACTATTCTGAAATAAAATTTAATCATTATACTGAAATCAACAAATAACCTCATTTATAAACCAAGTAAAATACTTAACAATTATGTGTTGCTTACTAGTAAAAATACAGAATTAAAGAAATTAATTTAACCTTTTGTATCTTCGTGAATATGGTCCATGTGTCATATGATTTTAGTGTATTTTCATGGAACTCTACGATGAACTTTCTAAATATATAGTTTTTGAATTGGAATGGTGGCCTGGAAAACACCATGTTAGACAGGAATAAGCACACATTAGGATTGAAAAAACTCTGAATTTTAAAATAAAAACATTTGTACCTCAATGACCAGCTTCAATGCCTTATGGGTTTAATCAGTACCCTTGAGACATTGTCTGATACGCATCTTGGCTCAATATGACTGAAGGGACCAAAATCATGTGGATTTATGAGGTAAGGCAAGTACAAAATAATTTAATTTAATGTTTTCTAATTGACACTTATTTATAAATAGTATTTATGAGCATTGGCGGTAGAATTTAAATTAACTGTTATTTGTCTTCACTTCTTTTTACTGATTTCCAATAATCAATGTGACAAGACATTCAATTTAATCAAATTACAATTTTCAAAACAGTTGTCCCCAGTAAGGTTAGTGAGAAATAATACCAGGAATTATTTCTCCTTTTTAGTTCAATATTTAATCAGTAAGCATTGAATAAATTTGTTTATTTCATAATAAAACATAGACAGTAACTGTATTAATAAACACTTATTATTATCGCTAGGTTTTCAAATGTAAGCATTAATAATTTAGGTAACAAATCATACACACTCAAAATATCTTCAGTTTAAAAAGATTTCCCTAAAATCAAAAAAAAAAATCAAAACGAATGTCGGTGCACTAACTGTACAATTATAAAACGATTGTTTGAAATGGCAAATGAAAGAGTTGCGTATCTGCTTATAATAAAAGCCTTATAATGGATGATGAACATGTTACTATAATCGCATAGGCAGTTACATCCGTTTATTTCCAATAGCAAACTATTTTCAAAAAGCTAGAACAACGGATACATAAAATTCAATTTAGTTTAACTTTTCCACCAAGAGTACAAAATTTGCCAACAAATAATTTGTAAAAATTAATAACACATTTAACAACTTGGAATTACAGTATACAAAATTGAACAGAAAGCAGTCAAGTATTTCATGTAGATTCCTTACTATGTATAGCTAAGGATTTCATGAAATCAAATAGTTTTTCCATAAGTGACAGATGAATCTAAAACAAAGTTCAGATACTTTCAATGGATGAACATTGAATAACTGCTGAAATACCATGATTGTTACGCACAATTAGAAAGCTACTTCTATATACCAGGCTTAACATACTGTTATCATGCAATTGACAACTACAATGAAAAGTACAAACTCCAGACATCTGAACACAATTATGACTCTTAAAACAAAAATACTGTTTATGTTGCATCTGGAAATGCTTGTATAATATTGCCTGTTTAAAACTGATACGTCACTAAAGCAAAACACAACAAGAGCACCGCAGAGCAGGTGCCAACGCTTGGCTATGGGTGCAGTTTTGAATAAAAAGAAAACGAAAAAAAAAACTTTGACCTTGACCTTTGACCTTTCACCACTCAAAATGTGCAGCTCCATGAGATACACATGCATGCCAAATATAAAGTTGCTATCTTCAATATTGCAAAAGTTATGGACAATGTTAAAGTTTTCGGGCGCTCGGACGACGCGGACGGCGGACGAGCTGGCTATGACAATACCTCGGGTTTTCTTTGAATACCTCGGGTTTTCTTCGAATACCTCGGGTTTTCTTCGAAAACAGCCAAGCTAATAACAGACGATTGAAATGTGATATAAATATGATTCAAACTATGCATGAATCTATTGGATCATACTGGAATATATTGGATCAATTTGATTACAATGACATTGATATTAATTTGATAACAGTGACATTGATGTCAAAGAATCAACCATAAAATGCAGTTTTTGTATGCAGTAAACAAATGCGCACACAATAAAACCAAGTATAAACATAGAAAATAATTAAAACATTTAATTTGGCTATAAAGGTCGTGATGAATGTCAGGTAAATGGATCCGAGTGATAAACATGTTGCATTTAACATAATAAAGAATTCAATAACATACAAGTTCTCTCTTCATGAAATATTGGTTCAATACTTATAACATTCTTTCAAAACCTAATGAAAATATTTTAGGCGAACAATCTACTGCAAAAGAGTGATGAGACATTTTTTTGCGAAACCAATACCATTGATGGATGTTGGGTAAAACTGAATAATCCCTTTATTCAGAAGAGAATTTTAACATCATAAAAGAACAAACATAATAACCTTAAATTACCACTAAAATCAGATAATAACCTTACTTTGTTAGAGTAATTACTATGTATATTGAATGCTCTAGTTTTAAAACTCAATCAAAAGAAGTAACAAAATTCACGCTGCAACTGAAATGATATAACACTTAAACATGCTTTCTAAGTTACATCTGAATAAGCATGCTCTAAGAATATCATAGTATCACAGGTCAACACAAAACAAAGCATAATAACAAAATAACAAAATTCCTTAACCATAAGAATAAAAGCACAGTAACTTAATGTCCTAACATAGATACAGACTATTACATTCATTTAACACAGATTTCTACACAACATTTTGTTCACAAAGCTCTTTTTATATAAAACTTGCCTATCTGCAACGTGTTAAGTCCATTGCCAACAATGCTTGAAATTATTCAACAAGCTGTTCAAACCGTCCACATGTTTGACCTTTGGTGTAACCTTGACCTTTGATGTAACCTTGACCTTTGAATAAGAACTTATGTCACACACATTCTCCACATGGTGAACATTTTTAGAAAATTATTTTAAAATTGCAAAATGAATGATGAAGTTATAGTCCAGACCAGCTGTTTTAAGGCTCAATTTGACCTATGACCACTAGGTGTGTGTGACCTTGACCTTTAAGGGAGGGAGACAGGCATTACCCGCAATGTTGTTTCACGATGCTGTACATTTGTGACAAGTCATTGTAAAATTGCACAATGAATGTCAAAGGTAAAGTTCGGACAAGCTCGGACATACGCACAAACGCAAGCAAGCACATACATTGACTATTATGACTACTATATCAAGCTTTACACGAGCAAGCTCAACAAAATTTAATTAATGGTCAATTGCTTTAAGTAAGATATGTAGAACCTTCGTGAAATGCAGCAGAAATAAGTATAAAATTGTAAATAAACATAAATTGAACTTAATACAATAAAGATTTCATGGATTGGAATTAGCAATGATTTAGAACAATAAAATATTGCGTATAACAAACAGTTACAAATAATGCAAAGCTAAAAGTTTTAGTGGAAAATGCAAGGGCAAGATATTTTGATAATCAAGGCTTTGGTTTGCAAATAAATTTTGCGTGTAATACATGGTATAATACAGTAAGCTACTATGCTAATCTATGAAAAGAACTGCCCTAGTTTTGGAAAATGATTTACTTTTCGGAAAACCCCTTTTTCATATGGGGTCGTATATGTAATATCAACTATAGCAAAGTTATCGGAAGACCATGATGAACAACATTTAAAGCTACAGTAATATCATATCATTTACAGGCAAACAAAGTGATCTCTTCCTATACAAAACCATATTGGATATAAACTTTGTTAGGATATATGTGAAATCTATTCAGTAGAAAGTATAATTCTGGTTATTTTACTGACACTTAAAAGAGATGGTAGGTTCACAATATTGTACTAGGCATATTTTTCTCTTTTTTTTCTCTTTTTTTTGCATGAATTGCTGGATGTCATTTGATTTATGTATTTTGTTTATAAAATTGGGACAGAGTAAAAATACACATAGTGAAATTCAATTAAATACTATTAAATGGTTAAAGGTGAAAAAGTTGTAAGTAATTTATCAATACAAAAAGCACATTTTGGAACAAAACACAGAATTGTCTGAATCTGCGCTACGAGGGTAATTGCAGGTGGATTCATTGCACAAACAGGTAAATGTCCATCAAAACATCTTACACAGGTCATAGCATCCAACCACATAGTACAGACATGGTTATGGTCACTTGGGCCTTGTGCAAACCGAAAATCAGTTACACAGGATAAAACATCCAACCACATAGTACAGACATGGTCATCGTCACTTGGCCCTGTGCAAACCGACTACGGCTAAGCTCGCAATTAATATTGCACCAAGGTTGAAGCCATTAGACATTGTAACACCAAGCAGGGCTCCCTCTGGCTCAAATTGTTTGTTTAACCAAATTTATGGTTGAACACATAAATTCTTCCCATTTTTTCAGTTGTATGGGGTTTTATGAAGAAAAAGTTATGGCCAAATGAAAATGTCTTGAGCCAAATTTTCTTATTTGTAGCCATTTGCTAATTTGGTGAATGGCAGAGCAGGCCCTGACCAAGATCACTGGGGTATAGCCTGCCGTCATGCGACCGACGTGTTATCGTTGATGAACACACACACTGGGAACTGCTTTATATGGGTTTGCCACTGCGAGGAGAGCTGGAAAAACTTCACCCCAGGCCAGTCCACCCCATCTACAGTCACTGCAGGAAGAGAACAAACAGGTTTTAATTTTGAGTGACATTATTGAATTCAATATTTATATCTTAATTTTCTATAATAAAAATGTGTCTTAATTACCCCTTTACCACTCAGATACGCACTTTAACCCTTAGAAAATCAAATTTAATTCCAGACCTTTCTTAATAGATGAAAGTTTTAAAGGTTTCATTTCCAACCCCAAGATACTGATGAGCAGCAAACAGCATAAAACCTGAACAGACTGTGAGTTACTCGCAGGCTGTTCTGGTTTTAAACTGGTTTCATACAGCCTATTTCACTTTGCTTGTGATTGGAAAAGGGTAAAGTAACATGAATTCTATATTTTTGACTCATTTTCCTTTAATAAAAAAGTGTCTTAAAACAGTAAATTTTCCCAGTATGAATTTTTTGTCCTAACTGAAAAGAAAACAAGAATCTGTGTGTGATAAACACACATGATATTAGTTGCTGCTAGATAGTCCATTTGACTTATTTTTCTATAATAAAAAAGTGCCTTTCAACAGTAAGTATTCCAATCCTGAATTTTTTTCATAAAAAAAAAGAAAACAAGAATCTGTGTTGGATAGACACACTTGATCACAGTTGCTGCTAGATTGCACATTCGGCCATTTGTGAAATGCAAATACTAAAAAAAGATAATCATATGAGTATCCGAAAATTCATGCATGTTACCGTATGCTTTTGCAGAAAAGTGACCCAGTCAGCTGCATTGGCTAACATAAGAAAAGAAAGGGAAAGTTTTCTTTGTCTGACAAGCTTTTCCATCATGAAAATGTTAATACTGTTTGTGATATGTGTCGTGTTCTGAGAAAACTGGGCATAATGCTTGTGTGTATATTGTCATCCCAGATTAGCCTGTGCAGTTCCCTCAGGCTAATCAGGGACGACAATTTCCGCTTTTATGGAATTTTTCGTTTAAATGATGTCTCTTCTTAGCTTAACTCCAGTTTAGGCGGAAAGTGTCGTCCCGGATTAGCCTGTGCAGACTGCACAGGCTAATCTGGGACGACACTTTACGCACATGCATTATGCCCAGTTTTCTCAGAACACGAC
>VMBQ01003540.1:305148-318670 GCA_007657795.1 Dreissena rostriformis | reverse complement strand
GGGGGGGGGGGGGGGGGGGGGGGGGGGGGGGGGGGGGGGGGGGGGGGGGGCATCATGATACTCACAGGCGCTGACAAAAACAAGAGATGTGTTTGTCAGAAACACAATGCCCCCTACTGTGCCACTTTCAAATAAAATTTCCATATATCATTTGGCAGGTATAGAAATTATCTCCCTTTAAAGCTTGTTACTTCCCTTGGATTTTGTTTTTTGACCTTTGACCTTGAAGGATGACCTTGACCTTTCACCACTCAAAATGTGCAGCTCCATGAGCAGGGGTTTCGCTGTCGATCGCCACTGTCGCAAATGGCTCTAATTTTTTTAAAGTGGCTCTAATTTTTTTTAAGTGGTGAATTTCAAAAAATCGGTAAAATCCTATCCGAAAATGTACTGCGTGTCCTCTGCCAGTTGTAAATATTGATTTACGACTACGTAAGCGATCTACAGGACAGAGTGCACATTGAAATCACTGAAGCGTGTAAGTATTACAAACGGTGTTTTTACTGCTATTGTCAAGTTTTATGGGGGTAATTATCGGATAAACGGCTCCTTTATGATATTGAACAACCAATTATTATGCAACACTGGAACAAACTGCAACGAAGATCAATAATTATAACGATTATTAGGGCCTCTATTGGTTTAATCAATACCATGGCAAAGCATTTAATTTCTCCACAAAAGCACATGAAAACTTGTTTCAACCGACATTTGAGAGCATTTATGTTAAATAGTTTCATTATTATAATGTTCTGGGTAGGATATATTAAGATACCAACAATTTCGGAAATCTAAAGTAGGTCATTTTCTCAATGTACATGTACTATATTTTGGATATGTTAAAATTTGGACATGTTGGTTTGTTGTTGATTGTATGTAAACATATCATATGTTTTGTGTTATTTCAGACAACAAGAATGGATGGTGGCAATTATTTTGGGCTTTTCTGTCCAGAAATAGGTGTGAAAAACATGCATTTAATTGACCCTGGAAATCAACCACCACAGCTAACAGAAAACATTTTTACAACAGAAGTTGGTGTATATCATGTCCAAATGTAACTGTCTAACAATTTGAATTGAGATTCTTTATTGTTTGATGTTAGATATTTCTTTATCCCTTTCAGATAATGAACATTTGTGTGATTCTATTTTTAAATAAAGATTAAAACAATTCTAAAACATTTATGCAGCATACGGTGGATGTTAACATTATTATATTATTTTGGTTATCTGTGTTGTTGATTATGTTTATCAAGTGGATTTTTTTTATTTATATAAAAATAAAGCTTATTTAGATTTATTAAGGTACTTATTGTTATATATGTATTTACATACTTTAAAAGTAATAATATAGTCAATGACATTAATGTAGTAAGGTTTCTTTAAATGATTGTCGTTATTAATAAGGTTGGAATAACCGCTGTTTTCACACCGCGAAAAAGTGGCGACAACTTTTTTGAGGCCAGTGAAACCCCTGATGAGATACACATGCATGCCAAATATCAAGTTGCTATCTTCAATATTGCAAATGTTAAAGTTTTCGGACGGACACACAGACTGACAGACAGACAGACGGACTGACAGTTCAACTGCTATTTGCCACCCTACCGGGGCATAAAAACAACAGACAAACCCAAACGCTCAACACATGCATCAGTCATGACATGCAGGTGTGACTCACCCCGTGAAAGGTGTGGTGGCACTGACGTTCGGCGAGTTGGGCGGCGTGGAGAGCAGTTTCTCCGTGGTGAGCAGGTTCTGTGGTGGGGAGCTGGAGAGGGCGCCGGGCTGCTGGGAGGCCTGCTCCTCAAGGTCAAGGCTGGTCATCATCAGCTCCATACTGCCCACCTTCACCTCCTGAAGAAACAATGGGAGCTTGGTTATGGGAAAACGGGGCTTAATGCATCTCAATAAAGTGTCATCCCAGATAAGACTGTGCAGTCCGCACAAGCTAATCAGGGACAACACTTTTTAACTCCTGAAAATCAATCTAGCCTCTTCTTGGAAAATGAAGCTTAAAACATCTGTGTTTAGTGTTGTCCCAGATTAGACTGTGCAGTCTGAACAGGCTAATCAGGTACGACACTTTTCGCCTACACTGGATTTTCATTTAGAAGTGACCTCCTTTAAAATGAACAAGAGCTGTGTTTGTGAAACACAATGCCCCCTACTGCGCTTTGCAGCCGCATGGCAGCTATTTAAGAAACAAGGTTATATTTTGAATGTAAAGGTCACAGTTACCTTTGACTTAGTGACCTCAAACCATGTTTGATTGTAGATGTCAACGAGATGCACGCACATGTGAAGTTTAAAGAACATAGACCCAAGAGTTTTCATTTTATGAGCAAGGTTAAAGTTTTGGGACAGAAAGACAGGCCAAAAACTATATACCCCCCTTTTTTTTTAAAGGGGGCATACAAATTCCATAAAGGGAAAAGTGTTGTACCTGATAAGCCTGTGCAGACTACACAGGCTAATCTGAGACGACACTTTTAGAACATGCATTAAGCCCAGTTTGGAGGCAATGGTGCCGGTGTGGGCCGCTACTCGCAACACTTCTAAGGGGAATCTTAACTCAAGAGCGTGATTTCGGAAAAACACTCCCAACCCCCTTACTGGTTTGATCAAATATCTTCATATGTTATAACTATTTCTTTTTAAGCAATTGTGGCATTTTAAAGAAAGAAATCAGCTGAAAGGACGAAAAATCACAAACCTGTAACTTCAGTTAGACTTCATTGAAAATTTACAATTTTATTACTTACTGAATGTATATGTAAACAGATGAATTACTATGTACAATACCAATAGCTGAAGGCTGTATTACAGGATTTTTGTGAACAGATACTCACACACAAGAATGGCACGAAGACTTGATTTGATTCTTCATCACTCCTGCAATATATATTATCATCAAATACACATTACACAAACCAATTGTTAAAACCTTATAATGTAAGTATGATTGCCTAGCAGTCAAGTGTTTAAATTATTTCCAAGGCTATATTATTATTAAGTTTTACAGTTGAATAGAGGAAATTTGTATGTTTCGGTAGATTATCCATTTTAATTCACATGAGATCAAAGACATACAATTTTTCAAGTGGATCAGCCACAAAGAAAAATACTTATTTTGTATGACCATGAGAGAATTAAAATCTATAATATACCCAAAACAAATACATTTTCTTTTTTTGAATAATGCTTCTTCCACCGTTCATTGACATTTTTAAACAGTTCAACTAGTGAAATCATGATGTCAAAAAAAGTACGTTATTTCACAGTAAAACAAGGAAAAGTATCGTAATTTACACTGCTATTTTCCACTGTTTGAAACAGTGAATTATCATTTTTGAATCGGAAAAATTCCCCCATAGACCACAGAAAAGCATTTATTAACCATAACTATTTTATTGAATACTGTTATGCCCATACAGAAAACAGTAGCTTGCTTTTTCTTTAACCCTTTGCATGCTGGGAAATTTGTCGTCTGCTAAAATGTTGTCTGCTGAATTTCTAAAATCATCGTTTTCTTTAAAAAAAATTCAAAGACCACTATCAGAATAGCAAACAGTTTGGATCCTGAGGAGACGCCACGTTCTGTGGCGTCTCATCTGGATCCAAACTGTTTGCAAAGGCCTTCGAAATTCGGTTCCAGCACTGAAAGAGTTAACTATCAATCTCACCCTTTTCCTTAACACAAGACCATTGCCTCTGCTATGGGTATCTGACTCACCCTTTTCCTTTACACATGACCATGGCCTCTGCTATGGGTATCTGACTCACCCTTTTCCTTTACACATGACCATGGCCTCTGCTATGGGTATCTGAGTCACGCCCCCAGCTGTACTCAGGTACTTGGACACACGATTGTATACTTCTTGAGACTCTGAAAAACAGTCATACGAGCGTCGTGCTGGGAAAAAGGGGTTTAAGACATGTGCGTAAAGTGTTGTCCCAGATTAGCCTGTGCAGTCTTGTATTTTTCGTTTAAAGGAAGTCTCTTCTAAGCAGAAAAGTAGTTAAGGCTGAAAGTGTCGTCCCTGATTATCCTGTGCAGACTACACAGGCTTATCTGGGATGACAATTTACGAATATGCATTTAACCCTGTTTTCCCACAGTGGGGCTCATATTAAGTGTGTCATCAAAGTCTTTACTGAGTTCAAACAAAAGAAGAATGTTCAGTCCAAGTCTATAATACCATAGAAAAAGACAACAACAAAAGAAGAATATTGTTTATCATAAAATTGAAAAATGAAGTTCAACATAGTTATCAAAACTGGCCTACAATATTATTATAATACAGGACAAAGTATTTTAAGTTTAAATTATATCCTTCACACCAATCTTCGAAAACTAGCTTTCAAAAAATAAGTGATGTTAAATTTCAGTGTCAAAAGACTAATAATTTTGATGAATTTAAAACTTTCCTTTGAAACTTGGAGGTGCTTTTAATTCGGGAATAAACGTTTGACAGAAATGCCTCATGCCATAGCTTACCAAAAATATTATTCAGGACACCAACACTAGTGCATTACAAATTGTTCATACAAAACAGTTTTGAAGTTTATTGGCAAATATTTTGGCTATTAAGTCTATGATTGAAATTGAGAACTTTCATAGTCATAGGCCAAGTAGTGCAGGGTTAAGGTGTTTCCATATTTCTTGTACCTAGTTTGGAGACTTCTGTCTTGTCAAAGGTTTCCTTCCAGGCGTAATCCATGAACAGGTTGCCGTAGGTACTGTCTATATGGGCCAGGTACTTGCCTAACATACTGGAGCCTGCCGATGGAAGATGCATGCAATCAGTCACAGTGTATAAGAGCCCCGTTCTGGGAAAACTGGGCTTAATGCATGTGCTTAAAGTTTCGTCCCAGATTAGCCTGTGCAATCCACACGAGCTAATCTGGGATAACACTTTCCAACAACCCTGGATTTTTGTTTAGAAGACACCTCTTTTAAATCAAAATTCCATAAAAGCTGAAAGTGCCGTACCTGATAAGCCTGTGCGGACTACACATGCTAATCTTGGCCGACATTTTACGCACATGCATTATTAAGCCAAGTTTTCCCAGAACGTGGCTCATACTAGGGATACCAGTAGACAAAATACTAAAATCTCAAATTGGCTATTTTAATTTTGGAAAATATTGAAAAATAGAGCAGATTTTTTTTTTCTTAGGTAACTGTTTTTTGTTGTTGTTTTTTGGGCACATAATTCATGTTTCTTACAGCCAACATAGATAGGCCTGAAGAATGACACCATTTTGTTCCTTGAATTTCCAGTTTGAAAACATTCAAGTCATAGGAAAGATAACTTAGTATTGAAGTGAAATATTTAAAATTTCTTAAGTCTTGAAAGTAAGGCATCATCAGCCTACATGCAGATGGCACCTTTTCCATGTTAGGAACAAAACACACATTATGTGACATAAGTAATAATTTCACAATTCCCAAATCTCTGAACAACAGAGTCACATTGCTAATTTTCAGAATTACCCAATTATACATGTACCTGTACATCTCCTTCAAAAGAGAAGAAAGGCCCTGTATTCATGAACATACATGTACCTAGTGGTATGACTAGAAATTTCACATAGTTCTGCCAGTCTGGTGATTTGGCTGCAAACTGCTCCACATACGGCCTCAATACGGAGTTGATGTAGGAGTCACCACCAGATATGACTAGCTTTATCGCATGGGGACTACGCGAATTGAAATTGCAGCTGCAAATGGGTTAAAAATTCCATAAGGACCAGAGCAGAAAGAAATGCAACTCAACCAATAAGACTAATTACCACATGTTGTTTTCTTAAGTTATTTAGACAATCAAATTGAATTTATTTCTTGCTGTTTTATAGTATAAAGGAAATATTCTCACATTTTAAGAAAAAAATTTGGATATGCAAAAATAATACATGAATAGTCCTTTTAATTTGTGGTTGCCCTAAGCCAAGCATGGCAACAAGTCAACAGCCATTTCCTTACATGCTACATTTAAAGGTACATAGTAATTTCTAGTCTATAAATCAATAAAGTCCATGATAATTGTCACATTGGAGTTTTATCATTACTACTGGTCAAAACAAACACTTGTGCCACACTCTGGGAAAACGGGGTTTAATGCATGTGCATACAGTGTCGTAATCAGGAACGACACTTTCCGCATTAACTGAACTATTTTAGCTACAAGAGACTTTCCTTCAAACGTAAAATACCATTAAAGTGGAAAGTGTCTGGAATGACACTTTTCGCACATGCATTAAGCCCCGTTTTCCCAGAGCGAGGCTCAATTTATTCAAACAAATCACTTCAGGGCGCCCCTAACACGACAAGCAACAGCTGCAACTTACAACTTCTGTATCTTGGAGACGATGCCGTTCACGGCTGCCCTCACATCTGCCTCTGAACACGTACAGATGACCCGCAATGGCTTCTCCTGCAGCTTCTGTACCAGCAGCTGAAACACAATAGGCTTAATGCATGTGCGTAAAGTGTCACCCCAGATTAGCCTGTGCAGTCTGCACAGGCTAATCAGGTACAACACTTACCGACTGCTTTTTCGCTAAGAAGAGACTTCCTTTAAACAAAAAAAATCCATAAAAGCGGAAAGTGTCGTCCCAGATTAGCCTGTGTGGGCTACACATGCTTATCTGGGATGACACTTTACGCACATGCATTCGAGGATGAAAATGTGCCATCTAAGTTGACATAAGGGTCCCATTGCAGTGTTTTTTTATCCACCGTTTTGGGAATGGGGCTGGAGCCCTTTGGATTGGGAAAAATCTTGTTGTATTGGCTAGACTTTGGATATTGGTAATGTCGTTTTTTTTGCTAACAAATATTTTTAAATTGAGAATAAACGTGTTTCCAATATTATATTTCCTAAGGTTCAACCTAAAGAGCTTAGTGGTATGAAAATTAACTTAATGTTGGAATTTAACTAAAAAGATTTTTTTTTGAAACCTTCAATTGGGCATTTTAGGAAGTAATTTAGGAAAAATATATACTGTTTGCAATTGGTAATGGCCAAAAATTTCACCCATTTCAACCCACCCTAGCTCTAAGATGGGTGACAATTATGGGAAGCAGAAACTTGNCCCCCCCCCCCCCCCAACCTGGTTCCAACCGACCCTCCTACTGTACCTGTCCCTGCCATTCGGCTGTGTTGACCAGAAAGAGGCTATCAGGCAGCTTGTCATCCGAGGCCCCCAGGACTGAACTCAGCTGGTCCAGCAGCACCTTACGGGGCTGAAATCAGGAACCATCATCACAAGTTGTCCTCATCATTATTTAATCCGCATTCTGGGAAAATGGGGCTAAATGCATGTGCGTCTAGTGTCGTCCCAGACTGCACAGGCTAATCAGGGACAACACTTTTTGCTTTCATGGAATTTTTTGTTTAAAGGAAGTCTTTAAACAAAAATCCAGTTTAGGCGGAAAGTGTTGACCGTGATAAGCCTGTGCAGACTGCACAGGCTAATTTGGAATGACAAGAGACGCACATGCATTAAGCCCAATTTTCCAAGAACGAGATTTATTTAGCTATCTCATATATACCTATAGTCAGTTTCAATACGACAACTTAACCAAAAGTTAACGGTAACTGCATTTGCATAATGTTAATTCCTACCATTTAAATCAATTTGGCTTCACATAATTTCTCAACATTAAATTGTATACATGTATTCATACTTTTTTCACTTTTGTCTACATGACTTTTGGTTTGGTTATCAAGGTACAAAACATACAAGAAGAGAAATTGGTACAAAAATCACATATATATTATAAAATTCAAACTTCACATAGATTCATATGATCCCATCACTAATTAAAGAACACTGGATCTTCAATGTAATTAACATTTGCAAAATGCATTTCTAGCTATACTTTACATTCCTCAAACAAGAAAAGTTCCCTTTAATGAAAGAAAAAGGGACACTAGCAAGCTACAGCATTCAACATGCATATTCATCCATTGTCATTCATAAAACATGCACTTTCATGAACAAACTCAACTGGTTTATCAGACTGTACTCATGTAAAACATAACATGTTCCTATGGGCACTAAACCATTTGAAGACTTAATCTTATCAACATCACTACTACAGCGTACAAGCAGTAGTCAAACATTGCGAGGAAAAACCTTCAAGAACATTCTAATACCACCCAATCAGGAAAAATACCAGTATTAAATATAGATAACAGACTATAAATAACAAAACTAAAGCTTTTCACATAATTTTTACAGTATTTTCCAGATAATAAGTCGCATCAGTAGATAAAACTCTTCTCTTAATTTCCATTATTTTACTAATTAAAGCCATGTACAAGACGCTATAAGAATGCAGATGCACATTGATAATAACAAGGCTTGTCACCATAGTATGACATATGCCCCCTTTTTCCACATTTTTCGAAACCTATACGGAAAACCTTAAGGCAAAGTATGACGGAATTTAAGACGGACAGAGAGACCGACAAATGGACGGACAGACAGACGGACAGTTCGATCACTATATGCCCACCTTCCGGGGCATAAAAATTCTGTTGTACTAATACACATTCACACATTTTAATCCATTTCTCAAAACATAAATATTTCTATACAAATAAAATCTAATCCGCATCCAACAATTAAATAATGCAATATTAGATTGTGTAACAGATTAAAAGAAAATATTTCATAAATATGTATATTTCCATGCGATGAAATTTCAAAGTACATGCAGCATAATTTGTTTAACACTTTTCGTCAAGACAAAAGATTTACACGAAATACATGAGAAACGTTATTTCGCATTTTAAGTTTGTGAAACGGAATGCCAACAATAAAATTCAGAATTGCATTTTGGCTTAAATATAATTATGCGCATTTGAAAATACTAACATTTAATAATACCTTATTTCCATCTACATACGGATATGACACTTTATGCAACAACAAAAAATATTGTTGATAAATAATGTGTTTGAAAGATTAAGATTTAACAATCAAGCAAACTAAATGTATTCATGGTAATCAGTAGTGGATTTAGGCAACCATGACTTTTCAAAATCTGATTTCGTTCACGAAAAAGATGCAGCGTAACATAAGACACAGGTAAGATTTACGTGGAACAATTTTTTGCACCTGAGACATCAGAAAATACATACATTAAAACAAGTGATGTGTTTGTGAAACACTATGTCCCCATTTCAGCGATTTTGACCCATATATTTGACCTTTGACCTTGAAGGATGACCTTGACCTTTAGCCACTCAAAATGTGCAGCTCCATGAGATACACATGCATGCCAAATATCAAGTTGCTATCTTCAATATTGCAAAAGTTATTGCCAATGTTAAAGTGTGTGCAAATCAACAAACCAACCAACAAACCAACAAACAAACCAACAAACAAACCAACAAACGGACAGGGCAAAAACAATATGTCCCCCAGTATAGACTGGGGGACATAAAAAGTAGTCATATGAAAGCATAATATTTTATTTTTTTAAGTGTTCCCATTTTGAGAAAATTTGCAATACTGGTCATTAAATGAGCTTAATGCAGTGCGTAAAGTGTCATCCCAGATAGGCCTGTGCAGTCTGCATAGGCTAATCAGAGATGACACCCTTCTGCTTGTATGGAATTTTCGTTAAAAGGAAGTCTCTTCTAAACGAAAATTCAGTCTACATGGAAAGTGTTGTTTCTGATTGGCCTGAGCAGACTACACATGCTAAGCTGGGATTACACTTTACACACTTGCATTAAGCACAGTTTTCCCAGAAGCCTGCTCATATTTTATGAACTCTTAAATGAGAATGCACCTCATTAATGCCTCTTGTGTAATACAATCTGAAAAGAAATAACAGTGAGCAAATAGCAATAAAAAACATTCTGTGCACACATTTGGGCAAACCAAGCTATGTACAAGGATTTATATAAAAAAACAACAGATGTGTTTGTCAGAAACACAATGCCCCCTACTGCGCCACTTTGAAATAACATTTCTATTTATCATTTGATAGGTATACAAATTATCTCCCTTTAAAGCTTGTTACTTCCCTTGGATTTTGTTTTTTGACCTTTTACCTTGAAGGATGACCTTGACCTTTCACCACTCAAAATGTGCAGCTCCATGAGATACACATGCATGCCAAATATCAAGTTCCTATCTTCAATATTGCAAAAGTTATTAGCAAACTTTAACCAAGGTTAAAGTTTTGGGACAGACAGAATGACAGCCAGGCCAAAAACAATATACACCCTCTTCTTCGAAGAAGGGGGCATAAAAACTATTGTGAACATAATATAACAAACAAGTCACAATTTGGTAGATAAAACAATAACCTTCAACACCAAAATAGATTGTAGAGCTGGATTTAAGTTTTACATACCGGTAATTATGTGTAATATAAATTATATAATGTCAAGCATCTTCTGTCTATGCTAAGTTTTTATGTAAAATGGTTTGTACGGGAATCTATGAGATTCCGTCTGTTTGAAAATTTAAGGTCAATATTGCATGTGCATAATAACATTTCAGATAATACTACATATCGAGACATCAATATACATGTACAGTTATGTGGTGTGCATAAAACCCATGACTGTGCTGTAATCAATTTCTGGCATGTGTTGCAATCAAGCACTTTGAAGCACTGAGAGAATATTTCTGGATGGCACAATGGAACAAATATTTACTGTATAATGAAAAGTGGTTAGTCTAGCAAAGCTTATGCAGTGCTGGCTTAACCCTTTGCATGCTGGGAAATTTGGCGTCTGCTTAAATGTCGTCTGCTGAATTTTTAAAATTAGCGTTTTCTTCGATTGTTTTCAAATAATACTATCAGAATAGCAAACTGTTTGGATCCTGATGAGACGCCACGTTTTGTGGGGTCTCATCTGGATCCAAACTGTTTGCAAAGGCCTTCAAAATCCGGTTCCAGCGCTCAAAGGGTTAAAGAGAACAGAGTGAGTATTGTGCAGTCAAGCTTGTCAAATAACCAATGGTGATCATTCACGGAATGTAGGAGTTATTTTATATTTTATGATAACTTGTATACACAATTGCTTGTAAGAAGAATCAATGAATTTAAATACCAGAAATTTAAACATGCAAGGCATTAAAAAAGTATCTTTTTTACACTGTGACACCAAAATCAAACTTATCCGATTTAAACAAGGTTACACTGCAAGTTTATATCAGGTGCTCTTGTTAACAAAAAGATCACAGGTGCAAACAAAAAGCACGCAAGAGTGAAGTTATAGCACTGTATATGTAGGTGAGGCATGGGACATTGTCTGAACCTTGTGTCTAAATGCTCAATGTGGCTAATTAATTGCCATAAATAGGTTTATTCCTATGAAAGAGTCATTTACTGTTTTTGATAAACGATTGATTCAAAATATGTAAGCAATACACTGTAACTCCAATATAACGCGTATGACTGGGTCCAAGCCACAAGACCGCATTTATTGCCATGTTGTTTTGTCATTCGCAAACACATGCATTAAAACCCTACTGTATCCTATAACTGTATACATACTGCTTTTTTAATGTGTACAAATACAAATAAATTAATGTGTATCCCATAATAAAAAATATTTACATCAATAAAAAAATAATAATGCTGGCCATTTATGACAATAAATGTGTTTAAGAATTTCATAAATACAATCATACGCCATTTTTCAGAAGTGTTTAGTTTACAGTGCATTATGGGATACTTTTCAGATTTAATTTTAACAACCAATGGCAAGTGAATTTAAATTTAGATTGAAATATCAATGCAATACGATACAAAACGATGTTTTATTATGTCATATGCAGTCATGGAAAAAAAATGCTTCCCGGGGACTTTCTGAAAACCGGGAGAAACAAAAGTGAATTTCTGTTAACAATTACCCTGCGTTTGCATGTAAATAAATTGTCTGAATAACTTAGTTCATTTATCTTTGCCTGTTACGTTTTCAATTGCATTTAAGCAGACAATATTTATATAAATATTTTTACAAATAACAATGAAATGATACATGCCTCGTTTAACTTGTTAAAGCTGTCAATCACTCAAAAGATTGATAGCACATAAATAGTAAAAGCATCAGAGCGCGAAACACGGATAAACACATGCTATTTTTTACACCTTTATTTGCATCAAACAATAGTTTATCACACTTAAACTGTCGAATTCCCCAGTAAAGGTTAGCCACTTATCGATTTAAATTGAGCAATTATGCAATCAGCACAAAGGGCGCCACAATATTTGAATTTCATGAAAACACTCAAGAATGAAATGGAAGGTTGGAGAAAAAGCGGGAGTCAAAACCCACCCGTGTTATATTGGATTCCGCGTAATTACGAAGTGGGTTATATTGGAATTACTGTGTATAACTAAGCTGTGTCAATTAAAGAGTCACTGCTTTAACAGATCTGAGTTAAAACCTTTTTCATACAAAATATTAACTACCATTCTAAGGGAAGCAAAACAGCTTCAGAAGAGGTTAATCCCATAACCAGATAGAAAAAAAAAGAACTATAACTTGTTACAGTAATGAACAAGGGACAAAATTGTCACAAAACCAGGTTTTCAATGCTAAAATGTTAAAAAACGCACTAAGTGACCCCATGACCTAGTTTTTCTCCCGGCATGACCCATATTCAAACTTGACCTAGACATCATCTAGATACAACTTCTGACCAAGTTTGGTGAAGATCGGATGAAAAAAACTTGAAAAAGAGAGAGGACACAAGCTTGTTCCGCCCGCCCCCCAGCCCGCCCGCATTCACCAATCTAATAACCTGATTGCCGCATGTCGTAAAATGTAGCAAGTACCGGTAATAAAAAAATCATACAAAAAAAAAAAATAAGAAAGAAAATTTTGCAGATTTGTCTACACTACCCCCATCCTATAATAAACAAGAGATGTGTTTGTCAGAAACACAATGCCCCCTACTGCGCCGCTTTGATTAATTTTTTTGACCTTTGACCTTGAAGGATAACCTTGACCTTTCACCACTCAAAATGTGCAGCTCCATGAGATACACATGCATGCCAAATATCAAGTTGATATCTTCAATATTGCAAAAGTTATGACCAACATTAAAGTTTTCGGACGGACGGACAGACAGACGGACAGATTAACTGCTATATGCCACCCTACCGGGAGCATAAAAATAGATTTCTCAGCTGAGATCTAGCCTAAAAGCCACACATTAAAACCCTAGCCACCACTTAAAAACCCTAGCCACCACATTAAAACCGTAGCCACACATTAAAACCCTAGCCACAAGACATTCAGACAGTGTCACACAGTCTTAACGACTACCAGTCTACTAACCGACTGGTCTACCCAGCCAGTGCTATTGCAACGATCCAATTGACGGTACGACTTTTTCTCCGCCTTCTCCTTATATGAGGTGCTGCGCTCGCGTTGTATTGGCGGTTTCTGTAGAGTGCTCAGTGCTTGCGGGTGCGAGTTACGCTTATAAGGCTACAAATTCCACCACGCCAATGTGAGTATGCAGGATGA
>VMBQ01003540.1:260457-301865 GCA_007657795.1 Dreissena rostriformis | reverse complement strand
GATAATATGCACATCTCCTCTTGGTAGTGAAGCTTCCCATAAAGTTTCATTGAATTCCGGTCATTAGTTGCTGAGAAATAGCCCGGACAAGAATTGCACTATATGTACAGTTAATGTAAAATTTCAAAGGGCCATAACTCTGTGAAAAATTATCCGACCATAACCGGCTGATAATATGCACATCTCCTGATGGTAGTGAAGCTTCCCATCAAGTTTCATTGAATTCCCGTAATAAGTTGCTGAGAAATAGCTCGGACAAGAATTGCACTATATGTACAATGGAAAATTTCAAAGGGCCATAACTCTGTGAAAAATCATCCGACCAGAACCGGCTGATAATATGCACATCTCCTCTTGGTAGTGAAGCTTCCCATAAAGTTTCATTGAATTCTGGTCATTAGTTGCTGAGAAATAGCCCGGACAAGAATTGCACTATATGTACAGTTTATGGAAAATTTCAAAGGGCCATAACTCTGTGAAAAATCATCCCACCAGAACTGGCTGATAAAATGCACAGCTTCTCTTGGTAGTGAAGCTTCCCATAAAGTTTCATTAAATTCCGGTCATTAGTTGCTGAGAAATAGCCCGTACAAGAATTGCACTATATGTACAGTTTATGGAAAATTTCAAAGGGCCATAACTCTGTGAAAAATGATCCGACCAGAAGCCGCTGATAATATGCACATCTCCTCTTGGTAGTGATGCTTCCCCTTAAGTTTCATTGAATTCCGGTCATTAGTTGCTGAGAAATAGCCCGGACAAACTTCCGGACGGACGCACAGACGCACGGTCAGACAAAGCGGCAACTATATGCTCCCCCCAAAAATTTTGGGGGAGCATAATAAATATTTTAGACATCCCTAATTTTGGAAATAAATTGATCCAATTTTGAAGGATGGGAGAGTCCACTAGGCATAAATGGGTTAATGATTGGATGATATGAATAGGTATATAATAATTACTTTCATTTTTGCTTGTTTTCATGTTCTCACTAAAAAATATTGTATCCAACCAGAAGATTACAGTATTACTAAAAAAAAACAATATCCAAGTCCAATTTTGGTGTGTGTGTCTTTTGAAAATGCAATTAAATATGTTTACTAACAAATATTTTATGTTTTAAATAGTCATAACTTATTATAATAGAAAGAAAGAAAGTGGAATACAAAATATTGCCGTCCCCAGGATTTAAACCCGGGTCCTCTGGAAGCAAACCAGCGAAACATAAACCTTAGAGTTATACTCAATGTTTTTTCCAAATTATCTAGGGAAAGCGTTACAAATGCATTATTAATTTATTGATTTTGAATGATGATAATCCGTTAATGAACAAATATTTTAAACATTTCTCTTAGTCAAAACAAAAAATCCATTCTTTTTTGAATACATGACAATTATTTTGAAATCGTCATTTTGCCAAACTGTGAACAAGTCCCTTTAACGGAGTCAATACACTAAAACATTTACATGAAGCATGTGACAGATAACTGCTGGAACAAAAGTTCAAACTTTTTTAAATAAGTCAAAATAAACATGCATACATGTAGTTTTAAAACAATTTACTGTAAATGCAAATCATGAATTATTTCATACGGTGTTCTATTGAAATGCAATCGCATGATCCATAATGTTATCAAATAAAGAATTAATGCACAATCTAGAAACTGTGTTGCAAACCACACATCCTGTGTGAGTGAATTTTATGTTCACTTTCAAAAAGAAGATATTTCTTTAAAATGCAGTGGGTTCTCTTATGCAGAACGTCAGCTTAAAGTGACTACAACTTGTCACAGAAGTGATGAATACCTCGATCCCATGCTATCCCTCAATGCCGCATGTAGTTATACGTAGCAAGTTGTACCAATAACATATTGGACCCTGTGGCATGGCCAGTTTTACCCCAGGGGAATGCATTATTCGAACAAAGTTTGTAGAGAACCACATTACAATGTTAAATTCTAAATATATAAAAATTGCTATACAAGTCTAAATAAATAATTTTACCCTTTGTTCTGCCATCTATGACCCCTTTGCTTTAATTAAACTAAAGGGCCAATGTACAATGTTGCATACAAAATACAACACACCTGGATATTGCAGTTTAAAAGATGTATATTTGTGCTTACATGTTGATAGTAACAATAATAATATTACATTAATTCTAAGTTGAAAATGCGGCATAATGTTTGTTATTTTTTAAATAGGGCATTAAAAATTGCACAAGTACAACTTCATAAGGAACAATCCAAGCAAGTTTGAATGTTGTACATTATTAAGTGTAGGAGATCTTCTCCAGACAAATGTGTGTCTACATACAGACAGACAAATGGACAGGCAGTCAGACAGATGTCCAGCGTGATTCCAGAATACCCCTGTTAACTTCGTAACTGGGGCAATAATTAGCTGTTTAAATAATATGCAGGCAAATTATAAGAAATCTCTTGGAAGCTTTCTGATTCTTGATTTTCAAGTTCAAGACATACCGAAATAAAGATATTGTCCAATCCAATATTGAACTGAAATGAAATGAGTAATGTAACATGGAAGAAATAAATTGTTAAACACTACAGGCAACCAATGAGAAATTAGTACACTTACGGCTTGGCTATTAGAACTGTCGTCACTGTTTACATTTGCTCGTAAAGTATCCTCCTGTTATAAAATAAATATATAAACAACAACCAGTCATATAAATTACAAGTGCACCCAAGACCACCCAAAATAACTATGACTGAACAAAAGACAACCATAACTTTGGTAATGCTTCGAACAGTAATAATTTAAAACAAGATGTGTTTGTGAAACACTATGTCCCCTTTAGAGCAATTTTGACCCATATATTTGACCTTTGAACTTGACCTTTCCCATTCAAAATGTGCAGCTCCATGAGATGCACATGCATGCCAAATATGTCAATATTGCAAAAGTTATGGCCAATGTTCAAGTTTGTGCAACCCAACAAACAAACAAACCAACAAACAGACAGGGCAAAAACAATATGTCCCCCAGTATAGACTGGGGGACATAAAAATATTCATATTGAATTAGGTAAAAACGATGGAAAGATTCAGGTCTTATTTGTGAATAAAAAAAAGAGAATATAAACAGTGTGTTCTTAAACAACTGAAAGCTGTCCTGGGAACCAAAATTAAAAATAAATCATGAATTGTAACTATTACAGTGAAAAACATAAGAACGCTAGGACTGAATTCTACTCTAACTCATGCATACAAGACAAAAATATGAATTTCTGATTCAATACTTTATATTTACAAAAGCTGTATTTGCATACTTGCAACAATATGACAAGGTTTGCATAATTTCATTAATATTTGTTACATTTAACTCCAATTTAGTGAACATTTGTGACATTCGTGGAGACATAATAGAAGATTTAAACTAAATACCAATAGGTATCACTTAAATTAACAAGCAAAGACCAACAGAAGGTTGTCATAAACACATTAGCAAAACATCTTACTACTAGAAAATGATTCTCCACAAAATATGATTGCATATCCATGCAATTTTCCAATCAATAAGACGTCTTATCATTTACATTGCACCCATCTTACACAAGGCTTCATTAGCAGAAAATGAATTACGAAATACCAAGACACATAAACATGTTTAACTCTTTCAGTGCTGGAACCGGATTTTGAAGGCCTTTGCAAACAGTTTGGATCCAGATTAGACGCCACAGAACGTGGCGTCTCATCAGGATCCAAACTGTTTGCTATTCTGATAGTAATCTTTGAAAAAAAAATGAAGAAAATGCTAATTTTAGAAATTCAGCAGACGACATTTTAGCAGACAACAAATTTCCCAGCATGCAGAGGGTTAACATGAGCGTCAATATTCATGACCTTTCAACATTTTTTCAACAAGCAAACACAATGTGATAATGTGATGCAATTCCGTTTGTTTTTTTCCATTCTTTAGCAAGGGCCTTAATAAGGCCCCTTCCCCCAAGAGAAAGGCCCCTTCCCCTAAGATAATTTCTTTAAAATGATGCAATTTTCCCCACAACTCAAGCTTACTTTTGGGAACATTCTTCCCCTTTTTCGGTTTTGTCGAAAAAAAATCACCAAAATGGAAGGCCAGGCCATTCCCCAAATCAAGAAAAAAAGCACTGCAATTTCAATGGTAGGAATGTAAACATTATTTCATGACTTCACTTTAGTTCAGAGACAATTCATACCGGTTATATTATTACAAATTACAAAAACTTATATATCCTCATCCACACGCATTCTTGGACAAAAACAATCCATTTCTGCACCTGAAGTTCAACTTAAATTTTGTCGAAGTAACATCACTTACTGTAAGACTCTGACAATCTATGTCATTAGTACTGCCTTTTCCAGTGAAGAAAGGTCTGAAAATGAATAATCAGGAACATTTGAGAAAAATCTCTTGAACAATGCAACATTATGGAAAAAAATCTGATTATAAATCAAATGTTGCTGGCACAAATTTTGAACCTAATATGGGACACATGCTTACAGAAGCAACCGTAATAAATACATTGAACAAAAATGCTGCAAAGATATGTTGTACTTATGTAATAAACAGCATTTTCAATCATGTTTGTCGTATCACAGACACAATTTATAATTTTAAGAAAACAAGGATTATTCTTATTCAATTCACGCAGAAAAGTAATACATTACTTATGAAGTAATTCTGTCCATTTTAGAAACTTTGCAACTTGTATGAAGCTATCATTTCTAAAATCATAGCATGCGCATGTCACAGGGTTAAGTTGAAAATACATGATCCTCGCTCTGTGAAAACGGGGCTTAATGCATGTGCGTAAAGTGTCGTCCCTTATCAGCCTGTGCAGTCCTCAGAGGCTAATCAGGGACGACAATTTCCGCCTAAACTGGATTTTTGCTAAAAAGAGACTTCCTTCAAACGAAAAATGCCATAAAAGCGGAAAGTGTTGTCTCTGATTAGCCTGTGCAGACTGCACAGGCTAATCTGGGACGACACTTTACGCACGTGCACTAAACCCCTTTTCAAAGAGCGAGGCTAAAATACATTCGACACTGCCTGACCAACCCACATGATTTTCAAACAACTAGGATTATTCTTAACCAATATCAGAAAGTATAAAAGTAATAAATTACTTAGTACTCAACAGGGGTGCTAAGTTCACAATACAACAGACACAGCCCGGCCAACCCACCTGAGCCTTGGTTTGGGTGTGGACATGACACTCATGGTGTCGAGGTCAGGGTCACTGTCGCTGAGGTCCTCTAGCTGCTCTATCAGGTCCTCTATATCGCCCGGGTTACCACCGTCCCCTAGCACGTTGTCAGCTTCTGCGTCTAGTACCTGCAGTGGACAAGAATGGTTGTTAATTTCTGCTTTCGCTAAGACAAATTGATCTGTTGGTTGATTGGAAATATGTGGCATGTTCAAAAAAAAAATGGGCAAAATGCTTGTGCGTAAATTGTCATCCCAGATTAGCCTGTGCAGTCCGCACAAGCTAATCAGGGACGAAAATTTCCGCTTTTATGGAATTTTTCGTTTAAATGATGTCTCTTCTTAGGAAAAATCCAGTTTAGGCGAAAAGTGTTGTCCCGGATTAGCCTGTGCGGACTGCACAGGCTAATCTGGGATGACACTTTACGCACAAGCATTTTGCCCAGTTTTCTCAGAACACGACACATATAGCCCAAACAAATTGGAACAAGTGAGTGAAATAAAAACAAGAGGACCATGATGGTCCTGGAGTCGCTCACCTATTTCACACGGCACCTGGTAACAAAGGGTCATAACTCCTTCATACCGGTAAATTGTCCAATTAAAATGAAAATTGAGTGGACACAAGTAGGGCACCGATAGGTCATTCTGTAGTAATAATGTGAAAATCCTCTAAGTAGTTTCAGAGGAGTTGTGATAACAAGATTTTCTCCCTATATCTTCTATAAAGTTAAAAGTAACAAAGGGCCATAACTCCTTCAAAAATTGTCCGATCAAAATGACAATCAGGTGGATACATCTAGGGTACCCATAGATCATCCTATTTGTGAAAGGAAATATCGACGATACAGCAATATATCGATTTATGGGTGTTTGGTGCTATGACTCGCTTAAAATAAGTTATAAAAATACATTAACTCTTGGCTATTATGTTTAAAAACCTAAATATAACTGCATTATTCTTAAGTTGTTAGATGTAATGTACATGTACAGGGTAAATTAAATAGTGTTATTAAAATAATGAAATTGTGTCATAATATAGTGGAATCTATATAAAAACAAAGAACAGCCTGCTTTATGTTAAAATTTCAACCTGTGAGGTAATTAGATAAACGATACTCAATATTTCAAAATTGATATTGAAAACGAATCGGCAATTGCATATCGTTGATATATTGTCGAAATCGATTACATCCCTACTAAAAACATACCATGAACATATTATTGCAAGCATAACAAGGGCTGTTTGTAAAACATGCATGCCCCTATATCGGCTATAAGTTGTAGTAGCAGCCATTGTGTGAATACGTTTTTTGTCACTGTGGGTGGTGGTGGTGGTGGTGGTGGTGGTGGTGGTGGTGGTGGTGGTGGTGGTGGTGGTGGTGGTGGTGGTGGTGGTGGTGGTGGTGGTGGTGGTGGTGGTGGTGGTGGTGGTGGTGGTGGTGGTGGTGGTGGTGGTGGTGGTGGTGGTGGTGGTGGTGGTGGTGGTGGTGGTGGTGGTGGTGGTGGTGGTGGTGGTGGTGGTGGTGGTGGTGGTGGTGGTGGTGGTGGTGGTGGTGGTGGTGGTGGTGGTGGTGGTGGTGGTGGTGGTGGTGGTGGTGGTGGTGGTGGTGGTGGTGGTGGTGGTGGTGGTGGTGGTGGTGGTGGTGGTGGTGGTGGTGGTGGTGGTGGTGGTGGTGGTGGTGGTGGTGGTGGTGGTGGTGGTGGTGGTGGTGGTGGTGGTGGTGGTGGTGGTGGTGGTGGTGGTGGTGGTGGTGGTGGTGGTGGTGGTGGTGGTGGTGGTGGTGGTGGTGGTGGTGGTGGTGGTGGTGGTGGTGGTGGTGGTGGTGGTGGTGGTGGTGGTGGTGGTGGTGGTGGTGGTGGTGGTGGTGGTGGTGGTGGTGGTGGTGGTGGTGGTGGTGGTGGTGGTGGTGGTGGTGGTGGTGGTGGTGGTGGTGGTGGTGGTGGTGGTGGTGGTGGTGGTGGTGGTGGTGGTGGTGGTGGTGCCTTAATTTCATTTTTGCCCGATGTTTATTGATACAATGCATTACAAAAATGTAGTTAGCCTTACATTTGGTAAAATTTATATAAATTACAAGGGAGGCAACTGCTGTAACAAAAAGAACATGCATAAACGGTAGGTTGTTTCCCTTGTTTGAACCATGCTAAATCCTGCCTATTTCCAGTAACTGTGACCTTCACCTGTGACCTTGACCTTTGACCAAGTGACCTCAAAATCAATAGGGGTCATCTGCGAGTCATGATCAATGTTCCTATGAAGTTTCATGATCCTAGGCACAAGCGTTCTTGAGTTATCGTCTGAAAACCACCTGGTGGACGGACCGACCGACACATGCAAAGTTCAACGAGCTCCTGCGGCCATGTTTTTTGACGAATCAAATTTCTTTGAACAACTTTTTCAGGGGAGCCTTCAAAGGTCATCCCTGTGAAATTTTTTGAAAATCTGATGAGCGGTTTCTGACAAGAAGATTTTTTAAGGTTTTTACCATATATGGTCATGGCGGCCATCATGGTGATGTGATCAAATTTTTTTTAACAATTCTTTTGTCCCATGACCTAGGGATGCTCCACATGAAATTTAGTTGAAATTGGCTCAATGGTTTAGTAGAAGAAGATGTTTACAAATTGTTTACAGACAGACAGACGGACGGACGGACGGACGGACGGACGGACGGACGGACGCCGGACGGTGAGTGATCACAATAGCTCACCCTGAGCTATCGCTCAGGTGAGCTAATAAAATTAGTTTAATTCCATTTTCGATATAATCAAATGCAAGTGCAAAGCATAGAATAAAAAAAATGTTGATATGTTATGGACATTTCTGCCAAAGGATTCAAAGCTTTACATGTTATAAATAGTTTCCTCTTTTATACTTTTCATAATATCTGGCCCAGTTTTGCCTTTACAGTTCTTTGTCATTGTTAAAATACGAAAGTATATACATGTAGTCTATGTGGTTAAATATATATAAACTTAACAAATGACAAGAAAAAAGGCTTTTCTTTTTAAAGACAGATGTGGGGCAAAAAGGACAGGTTCAAACGCAAAACAATAATTTTGATTTCAGTTTACGATTTTTAGGTTGGGTAAGTCCAACAATCATCTGATTAATTGGTTGCAGCCTAGTTGATATGGAGCAAGAGTCAATAAAAAGCAAAGCCTTTCCACCTCATTTTGTATCAGCTGTTCTAATGTGGTATTACTCTTTAATTATTTATGAAAATGTTTCAGCAAAATATGTGTTCAGCTGCTACTTTCAAGGGGTGAAGCCCTGAAGAACAATTAATCATTCTGAATATATGAGGCGCATGGAGTTTGAAGTTATTAATGTCAAGCTTAGCTTTGATGATTATTTATTTGTTCATGTAACAAGACACAATGTCACATTTTTTTTTTAATGTTGCACATTATTTACAAATTTACCCTACTTTTTAAATATAAAAGACTAAGTATAAAATGTAAAGTTCTCAATTTATAATCTCTACAAAAATTCAAACCTCTTCTGATATCTTGAATCTTTTCAAAAGAGCCACAAACTTCTGTTTTAGATTTCTCTGCTGAAAATAAAATATACACATATTGTATAACACATTTGCAAAATATTCACACCTATATTTCTTATTAAAAAATTACACCTCCTCCTTAAATTATAGCATTACCTACAAACACACAGAGCCAAAACAGTCATTTGCTACTTGCAATTAAGAATGTACACTTTTAAACATGTTTTTTACACTTGAGAGAAAATATTCATAACTTCTTGATATAAGTTCACACTGAAAATGTTTTCGAAAGCTACGACTTCTATTTTTCATTTCTGAGCATTCAATATTTTTTTAATATCGTAATATCGTTTAATAGCGTAAAGAAACCATTACCGGTCAATGAGAATGCCAACTCACCCTGTTCATAGTGATCGTGGGCCTGACTTTGGATCGTCCTACGCCCCTCTTGCGTACATGTCCGTCATCGAGCATGGTGGGCTCACTGTCTGACATCTCGTCATTGGACCAGTTCTCCTCTTCGTTCTCATCTTCCTCAGAGTCTGCATCGATGTCAGGCGAGCGATCTGAAAATAACAACAATAGATTGAGTCTCGTTTTGGGAAATCTGGGCTTAATGCATGTCCATAAAGTGTGGTCCCAGATTAGCCTGTGAAGTCTGCACAGTCTAATCTGGGATGACACTTTCCGCTTTAATGCAAACAGGATGACATGTTTTAATAGATTAACTGCTCACAGTACCACAATGTTTCCAATAATTGTCCAGATTGTGTTTTATCTTAATTGATAAGGAGATTTTTTTAATAAACTTGTGACCATAAATTGTATAACATAATCTGAAACCAAAATCCATTAATTACCAAAAAAATATTTAAAAAATATTCTTTTTTTACATGATTAAACAAATATCTGGCAATACAATCATTCAACAATTCTTATACACTCTATCCAAAAAAAACTTCCTGCAAGATCTTACCAACATCAGAGGCGCCCGGTTTTCTCCGCCCATTCTGGTTCTCCTCCTTGTCGATGGGTGTACTGGAGATGTTGAGCATGCCCACCTTGGCCACCAGGATCTTGTGGTCCTTGCCGTCCGTGTATAGGCTCAGCTCCTTGCTGGACGAATGCTGCAGCACCTGCAGAAATAACACTCCAATGAGCCTCGCTCTGGGAAAATGGGGCTTAATGCATGTGCGTAAACTTTCTGTTTTTATTGTATTGTTCGTTTAAAGTCTATTGGAAGCAAAAATCCAGTTAAGGCGGAAAGTGTGGTCCCCGATGAGCCTGTGATAAAACTTCACAGGCTTATCTGGGACAACATTTGCGCACATGCAGTTAGCAAGGTTTTCCCTGAGCATGGCTCATTTATAAATTGTATAAAAATTTGAATTTTGGTCTGCCATGTCCATATTCGGATTTTTCCATATAAATCAACAAGACATTCATGGATATCATATGTACTAAATGACAATTTGAATGGGTTTTTTTCCATTTTAAATGCCATGGATGATTAACTTGGGAGCAGGACGCTGGCTGTTCAGGCCATATGTGTCGTGTTCTGAGAAAACTGGGCAAAATGCATGTGCGAAAAGTGTCATCCCAGATTAGCATGTGCAGTCCGCACAGGCTAATCAGGGACGACACTTTCCGCCTAAACTGGATTTTTGCTAAGAAGAGACATCATTTAAACGAAAAAAAAATAAAAAGCGGAAATTGTCGTCCCTGATTAGCCTGTGCGGACTGCACAGGCTAATCAGAGATGACAATTTACGCACAAGCATTTTGACCAGTTTTCTCAGAACGCGCCACATATGCCCTCACTATTTTTTTAGCATAGCAAGAACATTTGCACTCCAGGACATTTACGTTTTCAAAGTTGGACCTAATGACCTAATAAATTGCTTTTATTAATGACGATAATAAAATTCATAAAAAAAAAAAAACACACGTTTGTTTAACAAAGTAAAGACCTAATATTACAACCTGCACAGGCTAATCAGGGATGACAATTTACGCACAAGCATTTTGACCAGTTTTCTCAGAACGCGCCACATATGCCCTCACTATTTGTTTTAGCATAGCAAGAACTTTGCACTCCAGAACATTTATGTTTTCAAAGTTGAACCTAATGACCTAATAAATTGTTTTTATTAATGACGATAATAAAATTCATAAAAAAAAAACAAACACACGTTTGTATAACAAAGTAAACACCAAATATTACAACCTATTGGAATTTTGAAATGACACAGGACGATTTTAAAAGAAGCTGATACGCCTCTTCATTTTAAAGTGGCAGTCTACATGTGTCAAAGCTGATACGCCTCTTCATTTTAAAGTGGCAGTCTACATGTGTCAAACATTTTTTTCTGCACAGTTTTGACAATTTTGACTTCCTTTCTGTTAGGATTGTAAAGATGGATCACCTCAGCCATGTTTAGGTGCCCAATTGCCAGGATCTTGTAGCCTATAATGGGCCGATTCTTGTAGCGCTTCCTTCTTTGAAGCATCACTTGCAGCTTGTTGCCATCTCTCTTCAGGAAATGGGGATACTGAATTGCAAATCATAATCATGTTGTTTCCAGCAGTACCAATATTTGTTAACAATGACATTGAAGCTGCGTCATGCAAAATGGTACTTATGCCATTTGCACAGTCTTTTCAAAAGCTACCCTGTCCGCTATAATATCTTGCAAGGATTTGTGGCTTCATTGAGCAGAAAATTATCTTAAAAATAAATTTATTTAAAGTTATTATAAAATTCATTAGAGAAACAACCATTCCAATAGAAATTCAAAGTCACGTGTTTTAAACCAATAGTAATAGTATTATTGACAAATATAATAAACTATGCCTTAAATACCTTATTTATTTTATTTTTTTAAACATGAATATCTTAAAACAAAGTATAATACCTGGAGACTAAAAGATATATCTAACGGAACATCTGCTATGCCAGATATTGGCATCTCTATTTCATTTGAGCGCAGGACCCTTTTGGAACTCTGAAATTAAACAGGAACAAATCAATACATGCATAAATTTCAGCCACCAGAATACTGTGCAGTAAAAGGAATTTAATGTTATGGGTTTTTTTTAACAAGCAAAAACTGTTTTAGCATGAATATGAAATTGTAAAAACAGTTCAACAAAACAAAAAAAAAATATTCTAAAAACAGTTCAACAAAAATATTTAAAACCAAGAGATGTGTTTGTCAGAAACACAATGCCCCCTACTGCGCTGCTTTGCAATAAATTTTCTATTTTTCATTTGGCAGGTATCAGGGGTTTTTATCTGATTTTGGGGAAAGGGCCTGGCCTTTTTCGAGGGGAAAACAATTGCGTGAAACGCCTGATTTTGGGGGAAAAATAAGTAAGCCTTAAATAATCAATTTAACATATTTAACTGTCTTAAACAAATTCAAGGCAACAGATGATTTAATTATGTATTATTTTTCCACACTGGATCAGGTTAACTTATATAATAAAAGGTTGAAAAAAATAAAAATAAAAAAAATAAGGGGAAATTCATTTTTTGGGGAAAAATTTCTGTCAGAGGTGTAAAATAGATCTAGGGGAAAGGGCCGAAATCCGGGGCCTTTCAGAAGGATTAAAATCCCTGGGTATAGAAATTATCACCCTTTAAAGCTTGTTACTTCCCTTGGATTTTGTTTTTTGACCTTTGACCTTGAACAATGACCTTGACCTTTGGCCACTTAAAATGTGCAGCTCCATGAGATACACATGCATGCCAAATATAAAAAAAACACATTAAAGAACTAAAGTCACATAACAGTTACCTGCATTTTCATAGCTATTATCACTGATGTCAGCTCATTTTCTAGAGGCTTCAGTACCATCAATCTGGTAAGGCGTAAACTACAATTCCTGCAAAACAGCATAGAAAATGAAATGATAAGGCATAGCGCCAATACCAGACAAACAAAGACTGAAGCATAATTAAACAAGAGATGTGTTTGTCAGAAACACAACGCCCCCTACTGCGCCGCTTTGAAAAAAAAAAACACANGGTCACAGGGGTCAAAATTTGTGTGCGTATGGAAAGGCCTTGTCCATATACACATGCATACCAAATATGAAGGTTATATCTCAAGGGACATAGAAGTTATGAGCATTTTTCGAAACCTAAACGCAAAGTGTGACGGAATTTCAGAAGGACAGACAGACGGACAGTGCGATCACTATATGCCACCCTACCGGGGGCATAAAAAGGGTTTTATTGTTTACTGTTTCATTGTTAACACAATTAAACCAAGGCCATTCAGGACATTTGTAACACATTTTTTTTTTGGTGGCACTCAGTGCTTTTTACAAGAACTTTGTCAGGCGCTCCGGGGCTGAGAGGGGTGGTTCGTGAGGGGTGTGTCCTCCCGACGTTGTTTTTTTTGTTTTAATTTAACATGTCAATTGCGTTCTGGCGTGCATCATAACTCGAAGGAAAACAGCGTCAAAAGACGTCATGAGGTGCGCTATGACTCTTCAAGAAAATCCCCCAGTCATTTAAAAAGATATATTTAATTGTTTTAAAACTTTCCCGCATAGAAAGTAAAATCCTGACTCTAATGATTTCCTAATACACCCGTTTCATCCCGACTCTATAACTGCATACTTGCTGCTTTTTAAGTTTCTTCATTACTCGATAATCCCGTTTATTCCATTTTTTTTAAGCACTCTGGTAAATAATTACGATAAAAGCTCCCAATATTTTCTTTAACACAAACCTTGCAATTTTTCTATAGTATCAAATAAATTTCGGCATAAGTGAGTATTTATAGATTTGATGAAATATTGCCTCTAAACATGCGTAAATCCCCTGACGTGTTGTGTGCTTGTTACAACACTCAATACACCCACGCTTTCTTTGCAAATGACGTGACATTGTATATGCTGCATAATTTTCGCGCCCTTTTATTGAGAAAGGTGTCGACACAAAATAAATTTACACTGCATATTTAAAGCAAGAATATACATTCGGAAGTGTGTTTCGGATTAAAAACCAGTCTGCAAAATTAACCCATCGCCTGATTGCCAATGCGATGAATCCTAGCTTTGGCGATATAAAAATTGACTATCAATCGCCTGATTTGCGATGAAAAAAATCCGAAAAGACAGTTTGGAAATAAACCAATAAATAATCAATTTACGAAAATTCGTTTGAGTGCGCGATCATTTTAGATCATCGGCATAACAGAAATGTGCACTCGGTACAGATTTTGCCCGGTATTTTATTTATTTATTTCTGATTGGTAAGCGGATGGAACGGACATGAACTGCAACTGAAAAAAAATCTTCGCTACTTTCAGAAAATGTACGAAGCATGCAAAGATTTAAGTGATCTATAAGCTAAGTAAAGCAGTGCAATAGCATGTTGTAAAGCAATATGTTAACTAAATTATATTTTGATTACATATTTGCTTAGTAACTGGTTTTTATTATCTGCAGTTAAACGATATTGCACTTTTTATTTCATGTGCAAAACACGTACATTTTTTGGACTGTCGTTTTCGGATACAGTATTTGTCGTTGATTATAATTTATCTTCGACGTTCTTAATTAACAATAAAAGAATGACTAATACACATGCGTTGATACCGTCAGACGGGGTATAATATTACGCAATTGTATTCACCAGAAATATCAACTCGAAAGACTTTAAAAAAGTAAAATTAGTTAGGGCCCCAGACCCCCGGCTAATTTTCCGAATTGCAAATTTGGGACAATTGACACCCCTGCAAAACCTCATAGGGCTATTTTGGTCCCTGCTAAAAAGGCAATGCCAAAATCAACAGATGCATCTATGTTGGCAAAATGCATGTGAACAGACAGTTGATGTGACAATGGATGTGGCCGTGTATCATGATGTAGTTCTTCATGATGACTATTTATCAGATGCTGAAATTATTATCATATGCTGACTCAGATGAGAATAACCAAATACTGTGTAGAGTTCTCTTGTTAATAAGCCAGATATCAAGAATTGGATAAAAGTCTTAACACCACTAAACCCTTAACAACTCAAACCCTTAATTGCATTACATGTTTAATAAGAACTGTTGACGTCTTTTCATGATTATATCACTGGAAAAAATTTTGGCTATGAAAAATTGCCTCTGACTATGAAATGTTGAAAGTTTCATAGCCACATTGGCTATAAAGATGAAAATGTTAGTTTTGCAGACTGTTAAAAACGCGTTATCATCGACTTACGGGAATGTGTTTCGGATTACAAATTTAATTATTCCCATTTGAGATTTCAACAAATATTATCAGTTGCGTAATGAATTCAACTATAATTTGTTTAAGCACTTTACGAGGCGAATAAATGTTTTGACAGTATCATGCGTGAAATTCATGTTTTCCAGGAGGATTACGGCCGGTTGGCATCATCAGTCTTCTAAGTAACTGGCCAAGATTTCTGTGGCAATTACATATACTTCACAAGTCGTCTACATGATTTAACTGCAGGTATCGCCTGCCTACTGCTGTCGCTTATAGAAAGCGTGCGCTCTCATTGGCCAATATTGATTTTCTAGAACAATGACGCTCCGCCTTTAGGCGGGTTTTAGTTGGGTAAAGCAACAAAGGATCGTAAATCAACTTTCAAAATTTTTGGCGAAGTCGATATCAATTGATTTAAAGCTGCAGTAACTGCCAGAATACACTGATCGGAAAATTTCAGGTGCCGCGGATTCTGATTGAGAAATTAAAGCGCCTCGCTGAGGGACCGTTAAATTGCCTGTGGAAAGCACTGGGCACTGGAGACAATGGCAATGAACAGCAAGAACCCTAATGAAGCATTAATGAATAGCAACCCCTCTTAAATTTCAATATTTGTCATACATTTGTTTTAGTAATTGAACTAGATAGATATTTCAAAAAGCTTTCCAAAACAGTTTGAATTTTTAAAATATCTCCACTGGAACAGAAGTTATGACAATTTTTGTTATGGGAATTTGGTCAATTTATTGGAAAATATTGGTACTTATTACTACTTATTGAACGCGTCTTATCGCGGCACCGTCGCGTTCTTGTTTAACAAAGAAATTGTCATAACTTTTGTTCTAAAGAAGTTATAGAGTTCAAATTTGACAGTTTTATGTAGTTTTTCATGCTCTTTTCATTTCTTCACTTATCTGTTACATAGTATGAACTGTTAAGAAGATAATAACACATTTATACCCCAACAAATACATTTTTATTTTACGACTTTTTTTTCTCAAATACATACATCACAAAATACAACAAAACAACTGTTTACTGTGCTGTCAAGGCTAGAATCAAGCTGCAATAAAACGTTCAAAATGTCTTGTGTATTTCTACCGATGCTTTCAAGGAACGTGTTTATTTCCAGAACAAGTCCATTTGAAAGTGCCAAATCAGTTTGTAATTTGATAATTTTCCCTTTCTGCAGATCACTCTTGGTTATGTTCTGCTGTTCACAGAATGGTCCGGGGAACTTGGCCATGGTGTGATATTGTCAGCTGATTCTGAAAAGAACAATGAAATTGTGACTAAATAAATCTATTTTTAGTTTTTCAATGTTTAAAATGTCATAAAATTCTATGATTTGTTTTAATAAATGCTTCAATGAAATCGTAAACAACAAGTTATCAGTTATTGAGTTAGTGAGTTACAAATACTAAATGTTTATGTAAAAATCACTGCAGTCTGTACTGATTCTGCATTCATTAAAAAAAAAATAAGGATAATGCATTCCACAAAATATTATTTACTTACAAAATTATATGTTGTATTGCTTCAAAACACGAGAATCGTAAAAAAATGTCACAAATTATAACTGCGACTTCAGTACAGTACAGGCAGCGTGTACTTGGACAAAAACGCGTGGTCGCGGTGTTCAATTTTCCCGATGGGTGACATTTCGCGGGGGGCGGACACGCTACTGACCGCGGTGTTCGGCGAACACCCGAAATCGCCGCGATTGCACGCTATCATTAACTGAATCACCCGTGATCACTGCAATGCCGCGCAGCCAATGATAATACCTGTCTGCGATGGTCATTCAAGAGTTTTAAATTTACATGTACATGTACAAAATAAAATCATATACTTCATGTACATGTAGATATTATGTGCACATTTATGCGTACTTAAACTCGGGCAGTATGATAAGTCGGAAACTAAAACTAAGCGTTTAGATGATCAATACGATTAACTTTTATGGTGTTAATCAATGCAATTGCCCTTTTTGTTTTCACAAAATTGGGTTTCATTTCTCCCGATTTCCAGAAAATGACTTGTACATTTGCATGAAATCTAAATATAGCGTGTAACAGCGTGTTTGATTTTTATTTTATTCAGATGAAATGTCAATTCCAAATCATTCGCGAGCTACCCCGATACTTGAGAAGAAATTCACTACGAAACTTTAAATCGAAATTAAAAGATCCCAATGTTGTCTGCGCTACGAAGATTTTGTGTAAAAAATAAATACACCCACGCCAATTTTCGCGCGCTTTTTATGGTTCAGAACAAAGAAAATGAAAATATCATGGGCATATATACATGTATTTATTTGTGGCTACAATTTGTAACAGAACATGAACTCTACACAACGCGCGCACTAGGCGTCAGGTGATTTACGAATGTTGGAATACACCTGTTCTGATTGGGCGCTTATTTCATCAAATCTTTAAATAGAAACATATGCCGAAATTCATTTGATAGTTTAGAGATATGGCGAACGTTTGTGATTTTTGCATTTCTATCACACTTTTATCGTCAACATTGACCAGAATTTGCATGAAATCGGAAATCTCGGGATTATCGGGTAATGGACAGAGACGGGAATTTTTGCATGTATGCGGTAATCGATTGTGATTGTTCGTAATCGTTGTTAATTTTTTAGACACCAAATGACACCTATAACATTCAAACGCACGGTAGATTCTTTCTGCAAATTGGTACCGACCTACGTTTATGTTCAATTATTTTATTTCTAGCGAACACGATGAACACCGCGGTAGATATTATGGGTCCGCGGTGATTCGCGGTGTCCACCTTATGGAAAACGGCCCCCGCGAATATTNCCTGTCCCCTAGAAATTGGGAATTTTTGAGTCGCGAAATCCTTCAAATTGGGAATTTTCGCGTCGTGAAATCCATCAAATTGGGAAATATCAAAAATCATACAAATACATCAACTGGAATCTATTTTATGTAGTAAACAATGCTTTTATACACTATCAATGGCATTCTGGGATAGGGTAGATCATAAGTCTGTATAACAAATACCAGTTTATTTAAAAAAAAAATAAGAACTGGTTTTCCAGATAGAATTAATGGGTATTGCCGCAATATAACTGAAAATTGTTTAAAATGGCATAAAGCCCAATTAAACAATTACTTTGTGTGGCAATTTGAGATAACTTGTCTAAATTAAAAGGACCAGCAGATGACCATTGTTATAATGGAAAACAGAAATTTAGGTGGAAAACATTGTGTCAAAGGGTGACGTGCTTATTACAAGACTTTTATGCTTGGCTGATTTCGTTTTGTTCACTTTCTTCAAGTAGTATTTTGAATTGTGACTCATTTTCTGGCTATTTATATAAAAACCACGATGCGAGTGTGCAAAATCGTCGGAAGTAGTTGACTATTTAACTTCGCCGCGAGTATTTGAAGAGTAAAACGAGATTTCGGATTTCCATATTTGGGTTTGTTTACTACGTAAAGACGTCGCTACGAATAAAACCAAAACCCGGGAAAATATTTTGTCAAAGTCGGCATTTCGAAATATCTATCATTCTTTTCGGATAAGGGTTTTATTTTGTATATTGAATCTGTATTTAACGAGAACGTTCAATAAACAACTGTCACGAACATGTGAAACATTGTTATCGAAGCGTACAAAACAAGGTCAATTTTACTACTATTGCCTTATTTGGTTGACTGTTTCCCCGCCAGCATTCAATAATGCCGCATTATGTATGCCGGCCGGGGAACAGTCAACTTGGTAACTAGGTGGCTCCACCTATCGGAAGTTGCGTCGGCCTCATTCTAAATGAACAACAACAACTACAACAACAACCGTTTCCTTTTCATACTTGTTAACTAACTTCTGAAGTCGTTTAGAGACAAAACAGATAGTCTATTTGGGATTTTCGAATCGATACGAGGCCGTTTTTATATAAACTATTTGGGAAAAGACCGTTTTCTAAATTGGGAAGGGTCCGTCGGCGATTTTGGGACCAGGTCCGGTCCCGATTGGGAACAGGGCCGTTTACCGGACCCGTTCAAAGAAGGAAAAAAAACGCTGGTACAATTGGTTGTTACTGGAAAGAAAATACGAGTTTTATTAAAGAAAAAGTCGCACTGGTATTGGAATTTCCCTGAATTCCAGATCAATTATCAGATTATCTGAGATAAGCGGGGGTTGCTATTAATGAATTAGCATACTGGCAGAAATTTCAAGGCCGTTAAATTGAAATAAATTGTAAACACATGTCAACTTGTTGATTTGTGAAAATGGAATTTATAATTTTACCAAGAGCATTGTTTCATTAAAATGGTTGTCTACAGACAAGTTGATGGGACGAAAACAGTTGCCGGACACAAAAATGTACGACTCTTGACAACTCGGGACACATGATTTTGCCAACTCTGATTTATAACCAAATAGTTACCATACATTGCTATAAAATAAGCTTTTGTCCATAAATAAGGTAGCACCTCTTATCATAATGGTTAAAGGGGTAAACCGTCAAATTATAGCTCTTCAGATATGTCAAAAAAATATAAACACAATCCAAAAAAATGCAAAACCCAAGTTCAATTTTCATATATTTTCCCCAGTTTACCAAAAAAAGAGCACGACAGAAAAGCTATTTTAATTTATACCTAGGGACGCAATTTGGGGATGATTTTTCAACCTCAACTGACGCGAATATTTTCATAGACACTACTTTTTGTCCACTTTGGGCAGACGAACTGTCATACTTGTCCGCCATGTTTTTCTTCTATATTTGATTCACGCATGCGCATTCGCAAAACACCTGATTGTAATCGGCTCTACCGGCGCACATTTATATAACAAAACAAAATGATCGCCAGAATATACAAGAAGTTATAGTAATGTATAGAGGATATTTGTTGGATACGGTGGAATATCGATTTTATTTCAGGAGTGATCAAAGAAAATAATATTTTCACGAGTGGCGCAGCCACGAATGAAAATATATTGTTTCTATGATCACGAGTGAAATAAAATCGCTATTCCAACGAATCCAACAAATTTTATTTTTATTTTATGCTTTTTTTTTCACCGTTTATTTACATCGTTAAAAGTTTAACTGAAGAATTTCGCTGGAATAATGACGTCATTTCGTCCTAAAAATGACGTCATTTCGTAAAAAAATACCAGTTTTAAATACCAGTTTTAAATACCAGTTTTATTTCATTGATATTTCTCTATAAACCACCGGAAAGCATATAATAAAAGGTTGTAATTAAAGTATTGATTGTGTATTTATGTATTCATTACATCTCCATTCTCAATGTTTATGAATGTTATTTTAATGCTTCAAATAAGAACAAATAAGCTGAACAAGACGTTTCATAGGTGCTACTAACGTACATGTACATCTGATTAATCTCAACTGTTTCAAGTCTGGGTTTAACAGCCCTTATGGCACTTCTTCTTCTTCTTCTTTTCTTCTTCCAATTAATTGCAGGGCTCATCTAGAGCATCGACGCAATTTGACTATTCAGTGAGTCTTGGGTCGGGATAGAACCAGTAATTGGTGTCTTTTGGGGTGATGGAACGTTCCCACAGTGTGAATCGAACCCGAGATCTCCAGATCGCTAGGCGGACACCATATCCATAACACCACGGTCTCAACACGACCCAGTTAATCTAACATTAAAACAATGGTGATGGTTCTTCTAAGTTTCTAATGTTATGTTGTTTTGTGTTCACCATTCATTTATTATCCATATGTTCATTCGCTCGCAAATATAATAAACTGCTCTATCATCAAAGTAGATGCACAAGTTAATATGTCTACTTATGACCAATCTGCGCAGATAATTAATGTCAACCATCGATACTTGTAACATTTGACACCAAAAGCTTATAAACACATACTCATACAATATGTGCGCTCTCTATTGAGAAATAAATAACACACAATCCCTTTCAAAAGTAAGAATACTTCTTGTGAATTGTCCCCAAAGGAAAAGAAAGAATAATTGTCTACCCCTCGCATTAAAAACTAAGCAGATTGGCCCCTACACAAATGACGCTCGATTGGTCATTGTCGGCTCGGATACTACTTACATGTACCCTGGGTACTCTCAAGTATACTTACATGTACCTCGGGTACGGTAAATATACTAAAACAACCCGGGAGTTTTAACTCTAAATCGGTCGTTGTCGGCTATTTTTTTTACATTAATTATGTTCACATTTATGTCAATTTTCTTTAAATGGCCTCTATATTATCGAAACTCATACTCAAAGAGCATGTTGATGCAGTTTTTTATGAGAGAAGTTTGTTTAACATAAACAATATCGTTTTAAGGTACAGTCTAATATCGACCGGGTACATTTAAGTATATTTACCGTACCCGGGGTACATGTAAGTATACTTAAGAGTTACCGGGGTACATGTAAGTAGTACCCGAGCCGACAATGACCAATCGAGCACAAATAACACAATCATATGTATGATATCATCTGATAAATGACTATCAGTAATAGGCGGGGCTGTGCAACAGCACATACTCAATCACAACCAGTCTCATAATGCACAAACACTCTCTAAGAGTGCATCCATATAACATTAGTCAACAGTGCAATCCACATCTTATTATAAGCATTATGCAAATTACACAGTTTACATCATATACAGGGCAGTGCATAGCATTTGAACAGTGCATCGGTCTTAACAGAAGGATCAAAATTGTAGTGCCTTTACAAGCTTTAGATCAACAAACAATCTGTAATCTCTTACCGTTGGTTTTTATTGAATCACTCTCATTTTAATCGTTTTCCCTTTTTGTATTGCTCCACTTTTCCCATATATACGTGCAATAACTCCAGCTTGCTTGTCCATCAAGCTACTAACATTATAGTTAGCCACACAAAAGGTCTTATGCTACTGTGGACCTTCACCATAAGCCTCACAGTACGTAGTTATTAGTTGCAATGTTAACACTTGTACATACTAACTAACATGGGCTTCGCAGACGTATAACCGAGATGCATTATATCTGTGCTTTACACAGGGCACCTAAAATAACCAGAGAGCACACATACACAACATGGGCCGGGGGGGGCGTTTGGTGTTTCCGCTTGCTCATGGTGTGCTTGGTCTTTCTGCAATCGGGCGTGACGTGCTTGGAGGAGTTGCAAGGCTACGGGAGGCGTGCGGCAGTCTGGGTGTCTCTGCTTGTGATGATGGGTCGCGGTAATGTCGGTATTTGTTGCACCAGTATTCCAAATTTGCATTCGGAATCGGTGGATTCTGAGCTATTTTTATAAACCCTGTGTTCTGCAGATGTCTGCATTAGGTAAGATGCATTTTCTTATAAGTTGCATGACATAGCTATGTATTGCAATTTCGGAAGAATACATACTCTTCCGAATAACATACGTAATAACATTTATACCAAAGCCGGCTTGGTGTGCGGTAAAAAATACCAGAGGTAAAAACATGCCTTATGTAAAAATACCAGAGGTAAAAATGCCAAATGTAACAATGCCAGTAGCAAAGTGGTAAAAATGTCAAAGGTAAAAATGCCAGAGGTAAAAATGCCAGATGTTTTATAGAAAAATAGAGTTTTTAGAAATATTTTTGTAACTGATGGCATTTTTCTAATTGAACATTTTATATTCATTACAAATGTCTCACTAATAAATTTAGATTATTAAATTTGTTGTTGTTTTGTACTTTATTCATTATGTTTATTGAGCAATATTCAATAGGATAGTTAATATTGGATATATTGGATACTTAGAGTCAATAACATTGACTTATTTGCATACACCTCAATGTCTTGATACATTTTATTAACTTCCAGCTAGCAATGTAGGTCGATAAGAAAATCAAGAACAAACTAAGACACATTTGCATCTTAAATTTCTTCAAAACAAGCATATATATCTAAAGTAAACATTTATTGCTGAGTGCTGACACATATATTATTCAAAATGTGGAAATAAAAACATAAGTTAATTCATGAATTTCATTAATTTTATTAATACATATATCTTATATAAAATAAATAAATATTGCTAAAAACTCTATTTTACTAGTAAAAAATCTGGCATTTTTACCCCTGGCATTTTACCACTTTACTTCTGGCATTTTTACCTCTGGCATTTGTACCTCCGGCATTTTAACTCTGTCGTTTTAACCTCTGGCATTTTTACCTACATTCACCAGGCTTGCAGAAATTAAATTAAAGGCAACTCAAGAAAACTCGATTGCAATTGGCCGTTTTATAATGGGACCCTATGGAAATTGGACTTAGTGTACGTACCCTATGCAAGCGCCACCGGCGTTGCACTAAGTGTGGTGTCACCAACGACGACATTAATCGATTAAAGATGGCATCAGCTGTTCGACGAAGCGTTATTAACATACTGAACAGCGCCACAAGAACAGAATTTGTAAAAACACACAAGCGATGCTATTTAAAGGTATTATAATATGTGTATTAATCTTCATATCGCAAATGCGAAAACGTCCCGTCTATTGAAGGACTTGCATGCACACATTTAACAACTAGACCACATTTCGGATAGTTGGTTTCGTTTAATAAGCAGTCATTTGAAGTTGCACAACGCAGAGGACAGACAAAGGTATATGGGTATCACCGAGTTATTAAGGCAGACGGTTTCATGTTTAAATACTTCACTTAAATTCTTAAAACTAGTATAATGGCAATGTCAACATATATTGCAAAACTGAAAAATATGACAGCTGTGATTACTAGTTTTGAATGTCATTCTGATTTGTTTCTTTTATTTACTGGCTTATAGATTATTATTGTCCACTTTAAAAGCTTATACTTTACTCAGTTAATAATTTCAAATAATATAGTGAATATTGGACCTATACACATGATCTTGTTGTTAAACAATGCAAAGGTCAGTACTTTTGAGCAATTCATCAGTTTTTGTTAATAATTTGTGTGCTCCTGTTTTTCCCAAGCCTTTTTAATGAATGTTCATACATTTAACGATTTGTAAAACTGTGGTTTGATGAGAGCCTTAGAATGTTTATCTGTAGGTGCTAAGGCAATAGATATGAGATTGTATGAGCAGTGTTTTTTTTATGGCAATTTCGGGGCCGATATTCGGCCCCATTCCCCTCCAAAAAGAGTATATATTTTGCCCCTATTTTGTAAAAAAAATCCCCTCCAGAAGTTTAAAAAAAAAAAAAAAAAATTTTTTTTTTTTTTTTTTTTTTTTTTTAATTTTAGAAAGAAGTGTCTCAATGATATTTATATCTTTGATGTGTCAATATTTGTTAATAAAAAAATCCAATTTTGTCCATTTTTTGTTGATAATTTTTTTTCAAATTTGCCATTTTATTTAAAAAATTCCAATCACTCAAAATGGCTAGGAAAACTAAGCATGAGACTGTGCATGAAGGCTGAACTGTCTGAAACTGATGTTAAAAAGATCATTGCTATATTTAAGAAAAAGGACAGAGACATTCAGCTGTGAATATTACATTCATACATGCATGCATGTGTATTCTCATAAATATCACATATAAAAGTGTGATTTTTTAATTTTCCCCTTTTCCTGAAAAACGCCGCGTTTTTCCCATTTCGACGGGCCCCGCCACTATTCCCCTATAGGTGAAAAAAAACACTGATGAGACTTGACATTCTGCATGATTCTTCATGATTGTCCATTGTACACAGTATGTGATGAAGTGTCATTAATAAAATGATAATGTGTTGGTTTGAATTCAAACTCACAACAATACCAGAATTCAGATGATTTGATTTCTTATTTTCTAACACCATTGTTTATTACAGACAGACAGACAGAATAGTTTATTAACGTCTCACTTTGTACATACAAACACAGTAACTCAGAAAAAAATCATTATTCATGTATATATGTACAAAACCACTCTAAAAGAGTTACTAAAGTACAATTTCAAGTTTGTGTTTCTTTTGTAGCGAGGAATTCCTGTACCATCCGTGGATCTTTACTTGGACACTCCCAATAATAAAGTGAATGCCCATGAACTGTTTAAAGGAAAGAGAGGGGTTCTGTTCTCTGTGCTGGGGGCCTTCACTCCTGGATGTAAGGTAGGGAAATAAATGATCCTTTACTTCACAAAATTGAACAGTCTATTACTTATCAATGCTTAACATTCTGCTTTTGTTATAATCATAAAGCTGTAATGAAATGCACGTATTATTTGTTAAGGAAAATCCGAAATTATTTACAATTTGTATGTCATGTTGATGATGTTCCTGTTTTTCCATTGTCACTTTAGTATTTAAAATACAATATTTACAATGGCTTCTTTATGCAAAGTATCTTGCATATTCCCTCCATTTTTTTGCGATGGCAATTTTTAAGGTACCTTAGTATTTTGTTCATTATTTTGTAATGGAAATAATACAAAATACATTCATTTAAATAAAGATATAGTTTTCTTGTTTATTTCTCAGCATCTTTTGTTTCAGACACACATGCCTGAATATTTGGACAACTATGATAAATTCAAGGTGGGTTTAGAGATCAAACCTGTATGTCATTTGACATTAATAAAAAAGAATATGGTCACCAACAAGTCAACCTAAGAATTTATTTTGTCGTGCAAGCATTAAAGATCCCAGTTTGGATGGTCATTTACACACAAAGAATGTTGTCAACCCATCAACCCATGCTAAAGACGTTGGACCTCAAACAAATCCGAAAAAAAGGTCCCGTATTTAGTGTTTTTCCCAGGAGGGCAAATGGGCATGGCTAAGTACATTCAAACAGGGCATATTTTAACGCGTAGTTTAGGCCCAAAAGGGCAAAACGTTCCATCACGTAAAAACCTAGTTTTGGAAGGAACCTTTAAACATATATATGTATAAACAAACACACTTAAGTGTAATTGATGTATTTAATTTACTTAAATTAATGTTAATATGTTTACCTTGCAATGTATTCAGTTACAGCTCCATGCTCTTTCAGTACAGAATGACAAACATAATAAAGCAATATATGCACATGCATCTGATTATACACAGATCCACTTACATATAAATGAAACCATGTTTATCTTATCCTATTTTTTTACGATAATCTTGTCAAATGTTTTAAATTCGCGATTAACTGAATGCCAATTAAATTTGCTAACAGTGTTACACTCATTTCTGTGACATAGATCCAGTGTATAGATTACTAAATATACGTTGTTTGTATCTGAAACGTATTATCCATCGTTAATAAACACAGACATTTCATAAATCCCTAACTGTATGATGTCCATCGTAAATTTGATTTGTATTTGTCAATTTTGCAGAGAATCACAAAAGTCCATTTCTCTTCTATATTGTCCACCATCTTGTCAAATGACATAAGCGACAGGTGCGGATAGCAATTTAAAATTGTTAATGTCCGAAAACATTCGCGATTCGCATTTTGTTTAATCAGTATACTGAACAATAATTGTTTCAATAAGTACTTATCTATAATACGATAAAGATACAGCGTGTTTTATTTTAAATTAAATTACGTGTGGAAATAAATGTTTCGACATTACTGTATTATTTATTACATGCACATTTTCGACGAGGTTTACTTTACAATCGGTTTCCATCAAACGTCTCCTAAGTAACACACAAGTGTAAGATTAGTGTACTTGGTATAACAAAGCCACTGACATTATCGATTGATATTGACACGGGGTTATTCACGCATGACTAATACACAACCGCGCGCATGTTCGCTGCCTTGGGCCTTCGGGGCCATAATCTAATACGATTCGGCTAAGAAGTTTGGTCATAAGGCAATAAAGATGTTATCGATAAGGGCGCGTGGCGAGTTTTGCCTTTGAAAAGGGCAGAGTGGCTATCCGGGAGGGCGGCATGGGAAATCGCCACGCTAAAATGGCCTGGGAAAAACACTAGTATTATTCCCAAAACTATTGGACCTTGTGTCCGACAAAAAAACAATATGTAAAACTTTGTTTTGGTTAAAAATGAACATGAAACTTGAAATATGTAAAAAAAAAAAGTAAAAGAAAAACGAGGTCCAGTAAAATCTGGCGAGGTCCGGTAAATTAAAGTTATCAGACCTCATGTCAGTAAGATTTTTTTTTCTTTTGCATGGGTTGATGATGTTTATTTGATTTTTATGATCATGCATTCTTGCGACATTTCTTTATTCATGTGATATTACAGGCCGAAGGTTTTGATGTTATAGCCTGTGTGGCAGTTAATGATCCATATGTTGTGGCAGCTTGGGCAAAATCTCTTGATACCAGAAATAAGGTAACTGTGCTTGCTTTTGGTAAAAAAAAAAATAATGTAATTTGTAGGTATGAGCTCTCCTAAGCCTCAGTGCTTAAGTAAGAGTGAGCTTTTCTATTCAGACATTTTCAGTTTTCTTTACCCAGGCTTTTGTACGTATTATGTTATAATAAGTGGTCCATCAATAGACAAACATATAAAAATGGAAATTTTTCTTTAAAAATCATCAAAAAGCCGTGAGAACAAACACAGAAAATTATCAAATCTTATTACAATACATGTTGCAAATTAATTTGTGAAATTGTGTCACAACAACCAATAACAAAACTAATAATTTTTATGGATGGCCTTTGAACAGCATGGCCCAACACACTTCTCATTTAAAAATGCCACATCAGATAACTAAATAATGGTTTATTTATCACTGAATCAATGAAAATTACTTTCCTTAATGTTACACCCAGGTTCTGATGCTTGCCGACCCTAAGGCAGAGTTTACCAAGGCAATGAAGATGGATTTGGACTGCAGACATATAATGGGAACTATCAGATCTAAACGGTAGGTCTATGAAGTCACAGACTGGCAACTGTCAGGTCAAAATGGTAGGTCTAATGGTCTATTTTTCCACATTATTGGATCTGTCACGTCCACACAGTAAGTCTATGTAGTCTAATTATGGGTATTGTCTGGTCCAAACGGTTGTCAATGTAGTCACATCATGTAGGTGTATGTAATCACATTAAGGTAAGTGTCAGATCCTAACAGAAGTCTTTTAATCATAATTGGGAACTTTTAGACAGGCAGGTTAATGAATTCACATTATGCAAACATGGTCACTATGATGAGTATCATATTGCTGGTCAGTGCGAGTTCCTTTTATTTGTTATATGTGATTAAGCTTTTTATTTCATTTATTTTCAAAGTAGAGATAAAAAATGATAAAATATATAGAATACTAAATAAGCAGAGCTCCAGATAAGGTTTTGTGAAATTCTTAACATAACTTTCAGATTTTTAAAAAGAATTCTTAACTCTGAAATTTCATTCTTAACGTTACTACTAAGTTTTGGAAAATAATTCTTAACTTTCCTAAATGACCTAAAAATAAATAATAATGTTTTTTTTTTCATGCAAAAAAATCAAAATAAAATACTTGCAACTTTATTTATACGAGTTCAACAGTGTCTATTCAGTATTATATTATCCCATTTATACTTGTAAGGAACTCATGCAGTAGTCAAAACAACAGAACAAATGTGGAATATCAATAACATAATGAGACAGAATAACTTTTAAAAGCACACAACACTTTATCGGTATTAAGAAAATTGAATTGACAACTATTTCACGGTCGCAAAATTATATGACTCAGAATTATGCTACAAATGTCAATAAACAGGCCACAAAGATATATAAGTCAATCCACTATTAAGCGTAAATTTGATCAGGAACAAACTGTTAATGCCCTTATTATCCCCACACTTTTTGAAAAAAAGGTGGGGATATTGTGGTTATCTCCGCCGTCCGTCTGTCTGTCTGTCCGTCCGTCCTGGCCAATATCTCCTCCTACACTATAAGCACTAGAACCTTGAAACTTACACACATGGTAGCTATGAGCATATGTGCGACCCTGCACTATTTGGAATTTTGATCTGACCCCTGGGTCAAAAGTTATGGGGGTTGGGGTGGGGCCGGGTCAGAAATTATCACTCATTTTTTTAGGTTATTTTACATTTACTTCTTTATTTCTACACCGATTCACTTCAAATTGATACTGGACCTCTCTTATGACAATACGGTCAATCTCAACTATGCATGGCCCCATTACCAACCCTGGGGCGCCCCGACCACATAGGCCACACCCACCAAAAATTGCCATTTACTATAATTTCTTCATTTCTACACGGATTCACTTCAAATTGATACTGAACTTCTTTTATGACAATACGGTCAATCTCAACTATGCATGGCCCCATTACCAACCCTGGGGCGCCCTGCCCACATAGGTCACACCCACCCAAAATTGCCTTTACTATAACTTCTTCATTTTTACACCAATTCACTTCTAATTGATACTGAACTTCTCATATGAGAATATGGTCAATCTCGACTATGCATGGCCCCATTACCCACCCTGGGGCACACCTAGGTCAAACATTCGGTGTGGGGATACGCGTCGGCCTCTGCCGCGCCATTTCTAGTTACAACGATCTGAGTTGCAGAATGTGTTTTCGTTTAACTGTAAAAACTGATGACATATTTACTCGGAAGTGTTTGATGCGCATGCGCATTGAAAGATAGACTGTACACGCCGCTTTTATTGGAAAAAAATGCGCTTCGTTAAACAAACCTGCTTACCATTCTTTATAAGTACCGAAAAGATCCGAAAAAACTCAATAAAAATCGATACAAACCGATATAAAAATAATATTCGTAACTTGATTTTGTAATTCTTAATGGTACGACCAGATTTTAAAATAAATACGTAACGGACTTGAAAATAATTCGTAATTACGAAAATACGACCCTTATCTGGAGCTCTGAATAAGTGCAGATAAGTTCATTTTTTCTGCAGAAATTTCAAGGGTTTAAGTCTCCTTTATTCAACCCAACCCTAGTATTGCTTAATTGGTTGTTGTTGGCTAAGGTACCACTTAAAGTACCTGGGTTACTCTTATTAGATACTACAAATTACCCCTGGTACTGAAAATACGCTAAAAGGCACAGGGCCGTACTATAATCTGGGGTACTTTTTAGTATATTTTCTGCACCAGGTTACTTTGTATTATAAGTTTTAATTTAAACAATATTTATTAAGTTCTTCCAGGGTACTTTTAAGTAGTACCGGAGCAGACAATGACCAATTGAGCCCCAGTATTCTCTAATTTTCTTACTCTACCTTTAATCCCGATGTTTCAGGTACTCAGTTGTGATAGAGGACAGTGTGATCAAGGGATTCAACATGGAACCTGACCATGGGGGACTGGCGTGCTTGCTGTGCATTAAAAACTTGAAATCTTTTAGCACTGTGAACACTTAGTATACCAGAATGGGCACCTATGGAATTAGGATCGGAAAAAGGGAAGAAAAAATTATATGTGCAGTACATGTAAACAAAAATGTGCCCCTGTGGAATTGGGATTTGAAAAATGAAAGACACAATTAAATGTGCAGGACTGTGCCAAATATTTGTTTTGTAAACAAAACACTGGTGCTAGCTCAGTATCAATGCTGACTTTGCTTTAGTCTAGTTTTTGCTGCTGGGTTCTGGATTGGTTTTCCGAAAGTTTTCATGAGAATCTTCAAGTTATTTACAGGTATGAGAGACCTGTGTTTATAATTGTGATCCCATTTTAAATGTGTATAAATGCAATAATTGCAAATATTTGTTTTGTAAACAAAACACTGGTGCTAGCTCAGTATCAATGCTGACTTTGCTTTAAATTCGCCAGAACAAATTATTTTGTTGTTCTTTTAAAATGACAATTTTCATTTATGCCGCCGTAAAGAAGCAAAATTAAAATCTGGATGGAAAAATGGACAATTTTGTAACTATACTAGGGCAATATTAAAACTAGTGTATCATTTGATTATGTTTTGGCCAAGTGTAAAAGAGTACCACATATTTATTTTAAGTTATTGAACACAATTGTGCACGTTTGTAACAAATATAAAATATGCACACCACACACATGTATTTTATAAGATTAGTATTGACACATTTATTGGTGCAGGTTTTGTATTTACGAGGGAAACAATTGCGAATATTAGTTAAAATTAAACACACATGTCATTCTTTAGTAATTTTGAAGTAAACTCTAGATGTATAGTTTGTATTATCTTGATGATCTGAACCCTTTGAGCGCTGGAACCGTATTTTGAAGGCCTTTGCAAACAGTTTGGATCCAGATGAGACGACACAGAACGTGGGGTCTCATCAGGATCCAAACTGTTTGCTATTGTGATAGTATTTTTTGAAAAACAAATCAAATAAAATGCTAATTTTAGAAAGACACCAGACGACAATTGAGCAGATGACAAATTTCCCAGCATGCAAGGGTTAATCAACAATTCATACTCTTGAAGTACTGAATTTTGTGATTTGGTCATTTTGAGATTGCTTTGTTTGGATCCTCTGTTTTCTGCATACATGTTGAATATCAAGCTACTAAATGAAGAAATGTTTTCAGACTGAACTTGACTGACATTTATAAATCAGACTGGTATTGTTTTTAGCTCATCAAAGTGCTATTACCTTGCTCAATCTTTATGAAACTTGGTCAGAATCTTAATCTTGAAAATGTATAGGCCAGATTCCAATTGGGTCATGTGTGCTCAAAAACAAGGTCACAGTGTCTATGTTTTGAAAAACAATATTGATAAAGCCAGGTAGGAATGTTTGTCTTGGCAATATGTAGGCCAAGGTCGAAACTAGGTCATGTGCGTCACAAAACTAGGTCACCTTGTCAAATCTTACAAAATCCTTGTTTCCACTCAAGAACAACCAAGTGTAAAGTTAGGAGCGCCTTAAAACGGCCTTAAACCCCCTGTGCTTTTGCATTGACATTTCCAAGGGATGACCCCAGTTTTGTTCATGGTAGCAAGTTTGTTTTATACAGGCGTGTCTGGTCTAGTGCATGTTTGTGTCTCACTGTTTGGCAATTGGTGTCCTGCCATTAATAAAGGACTGCATTATATAATAAGGTATCTCTCCAGCTGATGCAGCTGGAGTTTTAGTTCATGTGTACTCAATCTTAATTAAACTTGCTCAGAATGTTTATCTATGCAATATCCAGGCCAAACTCAAATCTGGACCATGTTTGTCAAGAGAGTAGGTCACCAAACAAAAACTTAGAAAAACCTCATATGTTCTCTAAAAGCCACATTTATGACTCAATCTTCATGGCACTTGGTCAGAATGTTAGTCTTTACAAAATCTAGGCCAAGTTTGAATGTTGGTCACATGTCTCCAAAAACTAGATCACCAGGTCAAATCTTATAACAAAAAACGTTAAACCACTTTATTAGCCTTATTCATGATCCAATCTTGATGAAACTTTAAGATCTTCGATTCAGGGTCAGTTCACATGTGTCCAAAAACTAGAGGATATGGCCAGATCTTACGAAAACTCCGGCATTACTATAGAAGCCAGACATATGACCAAATCTTGACCAAATCTTGGCTATTTCCACAAATCGAAGTCACATTTGTCCTATGCCAAGAGGATATGGTAAAATCTTAGAAGAACATAGTTAACACTATAAAAGCCATTTTTATGACTCAGTCTTTATGAAACTTGGTCAGGATGTTAATCATGACAATGTCAGGACCAAGTTCAAATCTGCGTCATGTGTGTTCAGAAACTAGATCACTAGATAAAATCTTGGAAAAATCTTATAACCACTCTAGAAGCCTTATTAATGGTAGCATTTTGTGATTATTAATAATTTATAATAGTACGTTTTCTTTAAAATGCCATGCACACAAATGTGTCTGTACGGAGAATTGTCATTCGTGTGCTGTGTTTAGTATGTTTTTATCCTTTTAAGAAGTGCATGTATGCCATGTTATTTCATGGCTATTTAAACGTTGGTATTCTAAAAAATGATCTGCACATGCTATATGCAGCTGAAAATTATTGTTATTTATTCTGGACGTATATTATGCAATAAACTTTCTTATTTTTACAAAAACTTTCCTCACTGTTTACTTTACTGTTAGTATTAATTATACCCCCAAAAAAGAAGTTTAGGGGGGTATATAGAAGTGAGCTGTCTGTCTGTCTGTCTTTCGGTCGGTCCGTATTGGTTGTCCGCTCTCTAACTCAAGTTGTTTTCATCCGATCTTCACCAAACTTGATCAGATGTTGTATCTAGATGATGTCTAGGTCAAGTACGAATATGGGACATTCCGGGTCAAAAACTATGTCACGGGGTCACTTAGTGCGTTTTAAACATTCATCATGTTGTCCGCTCTCTAATTCAAGTAGTTTTCATCCAATCTTCACACAACTTGGTCAAAAGTTGTATCTAGATGATGTCTAGGTCAAGTTCGAATATGGGCCATGCCGGATCAAAAACTAGGTCACAGGGTCACTTGCGTTTTTACATGCAAAATATTCTGTGTCAATGCGGCATGTGGGGGTATTTTCGTCACGTCTGTGACAAAGCTCAAGTTAAAACGTTGTACTAACATGACAATGGACTGGGCCGTTATTCATCAATCTCCTTAGGGAAATCTTAACTTCACAACTGTAAGTACCGGTAATATTTGGTATAAATTCCTTTCGTATTTGATAAAGTTACAGCTGGTCTGTTTTTATACTTGATCTTACCGGTACTTACACGTACACGTGTCTCAGATCTCCTCTTTGACATAACTGTTTGTCCTAACACGTGTATTTCGTACAACACCAGACCAAAATTGAAATCTTTAAGTACCAACTTAAAAGCTGAAAATTGCAGCTATAATTCAAAATTCGTCCCAACTTTGGTGAGTCTAGAACCGGAATGTTAGCTGTGACAAACTCCGTGTCCACACATAATGCAGCCTCAGGCGCGGACGGTCCTCATAAACTTCGAAATACATACGATGAATTTACATGTTCACACAGTTTCGTATTCAAGAAGTTTTTAAGAATGTTCGCTAACATGAGGATCACGACCTACAATGACAGCGACCAAAGAGATCGAGCTCTGACGAACTGGACTGACATGATAGTAACCTGAAGCTCATCAAAGTCTGGAACAAGAAGAAATATCCTTAAATATTCTTTTATAACGATCAAGTTCTTTCCCCAAGTTCCAAACATGTCTTTAGTTTAAACCAATTTATTTAAGCTCGATTGCATCGAAAGCCTCAGGCTTATTGAAACGCTCTCGAGTCCGTTTCCTGGGCTTAGAACCTGTACTCGATGTCTTTGAGAAAGATCTAAAGAGCGCTCCAACAGTGGAGATCTAACCCGTGAACTCCCAGTCGCTAGGCAGACACCATATCCATTACGCCACGGCGACCTCTACCATGCATGTCTTTCAGCTATGAAGAGGCGCCCAATGCATACATACTTTTTAGCTCACCTGAGCACAACGTGCTCATGGTGAGCTATTGTGATCGCCCTTTGTCCGGCGTGCGGCGTCAACATTTACCTTGTTAACACTCTAGAGGTCACATTTATTGTCCAATCTTCATGAAACTTGGTCAGAACATGTGTCTCAATAATATCTTGGACGAGTTCGAAAATGGTTCCGGTTGGTTGAAAAACATGGCTGCCAGGGGGCGTGGCAGTTTTCCTTATATGGCTATAGTAAAACTTTGTTAACACTCTAGAAGTCACATTTTGAGTCCAATCTTCATGAAACTTTGTCGCAACATGTGTCCAAATAATATCTTGGACAAGTTCGAAAATGGTTTCGGTTGGAAGAAAACCATGGCCGCCATGGGGCGAGGCAGTTTTCCTTATATGGCTATAGTAAAACGTTGTTAACACTCTAGAAGTCACATTTACTGTCCAATCTTCATGAAACTTAGTCAGAACATTTATTCTAATGATATCTTGGACGAGTTCAAAAATGGTTCCGGTTGGTTGAAAAACATGGCTGCCATGGGGTGTGGAAGTTTTCCTGATTTGGCTATATTAAAACCTTGTTGACACTCTAAAAGTCACATTTTGAGTCCAATCATCATGAAACTTGGTCATAACATGTGTCCCAACAATATCTTGGACAAGTTCGAAAATGGTTCCGGTTATATGAAAAACATGGCCGCCAGGGGGCGGGGCAGTTTTCCTTATGTGGCTATAGTAAAACCTTGTTAACACTCTAGAAGTCACATTTATTATCCAATCTTTATGAAACTTGATCAGAACATTTGTTCTAACAATAGCTCGGCTGAGTTTGAAAATGGTTATGGTTCGTTGAAAAACTTGTCGACGCTTTATTAGCCACATTTATTGGTTAATCTTCATGAAACTTTGTCAGAACATTTGTCCCAATGAAATCTTGGCAGATATTGAAACTGGGTCATATGAGCTCAAAAACTATGTCACTAGGTCAATTATAAAAAACATGTTAATTTAGTCACTTTTTTGGTCCAATCTTCATGAATCAGCTTGCATATTTTTTTCAGAATAGTCTAGTTCCTTTGGCTCTCAGGTGAACGTCTTAGGGCCCGTGGCCCCCTTGTTTTATATTCATCAACGAATACATTATTTCCCAACACACGTAGTATTTTGTGACATTTATATGTAAGGGTTATAATTTAATGTTGACTAAAATATCAAACTCTATGAGTTTGCGAAAATGTACCAGTGCATCTTAGCTATTTGATTCCATCGCTGTTGATCATGATTGTACGCCCGAAAGAAACTTTGTAGAGATATTTGTGCATGTGCGTAAAGTGTCATCCCAAATTACCCTGTGCAGTCCGCACAGGCTAATCAGGAACGACACTTACCGCTTGTATGTTATATTTAGTTCAAAGGACTCTCTTCTAAACGAAAATCCTGTTCAGGCGGAAAGTGTCATCCCTGATTAGCCTTTGCGGACTGCACAGGCTTATCTGGGATGACACTTTACGCACATGCATAAAGCCAGGTTTCCCAGAACGAGGCTCATTAAAGCTATTTTGGTTCGCAAATGCCGGCGCATGCCAGTCAACGTGTTCACTTGCGCTACACTTTGTACGTATTTATAAATACAATTTGTCAACTTTATTTTAAGGTACAGAGCACATGGCAAAACAACGCGCCTATTGTGTCTTAAGTGCAACTCGGAATTTTCAACAAAAGTAGATTTGACAAGTCACAGACAGCGAGAGGAGGTCGCTGGGAGTTTGTTGTTTGTGTCACTCTTTAAAAAGAGTGTAGAAAACATATGAGCCACGCTCTGAGAAAAGGGGGTCTAATGCATGTGCGTAAAGTGTCATCCCAAATAAGCCTGTGTAGTCCGAACAGGCTAATCAGGGACGACACTTTCCACTTTTGTTGTGTTTTTCATTTAAAGGAAGACTCTTCTTGGCGGAAATCCAGTTTAGGCGGAAAGTGTCTCCGATTAGCAGACAGACAGATAGACATTTTATTTGACTTGCACAATGTACATCGTCAACATCACATGTGGTCGGAATTGATGTATGTCAACATGCATATGCGCAGAAAACAAGTGTCAACAAACATGAATATTTACAAAACAGGTATATACAGGGTTACAGAGGATGAAGAATTTGAAAATTACGTTATACGATTTAACAAATTCAATCTAATACTCAACGATTCCTTAACTAATAAACAAAGTTTTATTAATTCAGACCTATTGGTTGAATGAAGCAATTGTACATACTTCATAACAGATGGATTATTACAGTAATATTGTTTAATGTATTTCTTTCTTATATCAGCAAATTTTGAACAAATACATACAAAATGAAATTCGTCCTGAATATCAGTGGCATTACAACAAAGACAATATCTTTCTTGTCTAGCAATATTGTTTCCATTATATCTACCAGTCTGTATACGAAGGGGGTGAACAGATAATCTTAATCTGCATAAATAAAACCTTATTTTTTTCGGAACTAAGTCTAGGTAAATCTCATATTCAAGATTTGACTTAAATGTTCTATACATGTCTAACATTGAACTATCTTCTAGTGTACGGTGCCAATTTTGTTTATATGAATCTATAATTCTGGATTTAAGAATGGGTTTAAAAAAAAATAAGATCAATATCATGAACGCTGTTAAAGACATAACTGAATCCGTAATCATCCAATGATTTCTTGATGTTATAAATCCAATTCCGGCAGCCTCTGGCGTAATCTGAAACTCCAATATTGTATACAGTTTTGATAATTATGTTATCATAGGCTGCTATTTAAAACCAATATTGTACGATTCGCATGTATCTATGTATAAAGAGAGGATATCTTCCTAACTCACCATAAACACATGCATTACAGGTATTAGTTTTAACTCTTAAAAGCCTTTTACAGAACTTCAGATGTATCCTTTCCAATTCCTTCGATTTCGTAAAACCCCAAACTTCTGCTGAATAACCTAAAATAGACCCAACGAATGCATCAAATAATTGACAAAGAATTTTTGGCTTTAAATAAAAATCTTGACATTTACAAAACAATGTATTCAATGCTTTAAGAGCTTTGCCAATTAAATGTTCTTGATTTAAATTAAAACTACCTGTATAATTAAATACAACACCTAAATAATTAAAATCATTTACAGTTTCTATAGCATGGCCATTGTATGTCCACTTTTCATTTGGCAATAATCCGCCTCTTTTTCGAAAAACCATTATCTTTGTCTTATCAATATTAACTTTCAGTCCCCATGTATTACAATAAGTATATAAATTATCTAAATGGTTCTGGATTTCTTCTGGTGATTTACCCACAATGGCCATGTCGTCTGCAAAAAGTAATAAAATTAAAACAATGTCATCTAGTTGCAAACCTGAATCAATATTATTTTGCAAAAACAACTCAAGATCTTCTACAAAGATAGAAAATAACAAAGGGGACATAACTTCTCCTTGACGTAAGCCAACAGCATAGCTAAAGTAATCTGAAAATGAAGATAATGATTTTACACATGACTTAACTTTTTGGTACATATCTCTCACAATTCTTAATATTTTGCCTTGAATACCACATTTAAACATTTTCAACCATAAAGCATTTCTATAAATAGTATCAAAGCATTTCATCATATCGACAAAAATAACATACAAACGTTTGTTTTCAAATAAATAATGATTTATCAAAGAAAATAAAATAAATATTGCGTCAGTAGTAGATCGTCCTTTTCGAAATCCGAATTGGGCGTCCGAAATGATGTTATGTTTTGTACAGATATTTTCAACGCGTTTATTTATAACAGTCGTGAATAATTTTGACAAACAGCTCACTAACGTAATTCCTCTATAATTATTAACATCGGATTTGGAACCTTTTTTATGAAGGGGGATAATAATACCTTCCGTCCACTGGTCCGGAAAATAACCGGAATTTAGTATATTGTTAAATAAATCACATAAATGAGATGACAGAATGTCAATAGATTCTATAAAATATTCATTTAAAAGGTTGTCACTTCCATAAGCTTTAAATCGTTTAAGTGATTTTACAGCAGTTGTTATTTCATGCACCGTTATCGGTTCATCTAGTTCAGAATATACATTATTAGGAAGATTAAAATCATTACACAAATTAAAACTTTCCGCTTCTAAATTCGATGCACCAACATTATCCGAGCTAATCCTCGAAAAATAATCTGTGAATTCAGCTAACGGTATATTATTAGATCTATTGGTTTTTGACTTGAAATGTTTCCAAAATTCCCTTGGTTTACTTTTCCTTAATTCTGTAATTTTATCCATTCTTTGTTTATAATCGCAACGTTTTTTCTTTTTGACAATATTTTTATACTCTTTTTTTCTCTCACATAAAACTATTCTGTTGTTATATGTTTTATCAGTGTTGAAGCATCGAAGTGCATCTAAATATAAATTACGGGCATCTATACATTCACTGTCAAACCACTCCTTATTACTACTAGTATAATTTTCAAAAGCAACCTGATCTTTAAAAATACACTCTTTCGAAAACAAAGGGTCAGCTATATCACGAATACTGTTTGTAAATAAAAGTAACATATTGTTCACCGAATCCCTGCTTAAAAAATCTGTGGTATTAACAATGTTATTAAACAAAGGCAATTGAGAAATAATTCGTGAGCGAAACTGCTCTCTAAACGTAGAATCCCATTTATACCTAGTTTCTGAATAGTATGAACCACCACGGGGAATGTTATTACAGTTCAGCGAAAAATGCAGTGGAGCGTGATCACTCCATTCATTGAATGGACATATTGTAAATGTTTTAATCTGGGAGAAATTACATTCTTTTGTTAACAGGTAATCAATAACTGAGCAACCATTATTGGACAAAAATGTATATTGGTCAGTATTACCTATACGACCGTTAATAATTCGGTAACATGTACCTTTACAAAGATCTAACAATTTAATCCCATGGTTATTATGTGACCTGTCATTGGAGGCCCGCACAGGTGTGCTATCGAAAACATAATCAGGACAATCACAACAATCATTTAACTTATCAAATATAATGTAATCACTTTTCTGACCTACTCTACTGTTTAAATCGCCGCAAATAAAAACACTACCTAAGCTATCAAACAGAAACAAATCGTTTTCTAAAATATCAAATAAATCGACATTAATACTGTTGTACATAGGTGAATCTTCTCCCCAGATATATGCTCCACATACATAGATATCGTTCTGGGTATTAAAAAATAAATGGTCAAGTTTAAGCCAGATGATTGTATCAAAATGATTTTTAATTATTTGTATTCCATCTCTTAATTGCTCTTTATAATATATAACAAGTCCTCCACTGTTTCTACGGGCTCTTCTATGTTGAAATTTACGGTAAAAATTATGTGCAATGTATCCATTTAAATTTATATCACTGTTAGAATCGCACCATGATTCGTAAAGAAAACAAATATCGTACTCTTTTAAAATATTTACAACGTCAGGACTTTCCTTTTTGTCTCTGGTAAGGCCATGAATGTTCCACGAAAGGATAGAAAGTTCATCCCCGTCGTGTTCCTACTTTTTCACTGGCTTGCCGTCCACGTACAGGGTATCATACACGATCCAAGATCGTTTTCCCTCTTTTTTTTTGGCGTACTTCATTTTCGGCACTAATTTTCGGCGTTTTTCAACCACTTCCGATGGGAACTGCTCGTACATTTGGCATCCGGTTCCTGACAGGTGTTTCCATTCTCTCCGTACCATAACCCGGTCCTTAAAATAGGTAAACTTGGCAACGATGTTGCGTATCTTACCGGAAACTGGCTGTCCCGGTGAGCGATGAACGCGCTCAAAGCGGATCTTGTCTGCAATGTCCTTTGCAATTTTTAGCTTCTCTTGTAAATGATTAAGTAACTTTGTTTCCGTAATTTCCGCCGTCTCGTTGCCGGTGGAGTTGTCCTCTTGGATATTGGTGAACACTAAGTTGTTCCGCATGGATTGCGACTTCAGGTACGCAACGTCGTCCCGCAGCTCCTCCCGCTGTTTCTCCAGCATAGCCACCTTCTCGGCCATCTGCGCCGCCCCGACGTCTGCGTACTCCACTCTCTCTTCTAGCGACAGAACTCGCGCATCGGTGCGTTTTACGCGGTCGTCCAACGCTAACCAAATTTTCTTGAGCTCTTTAGTCCATAACTTTTATCTCCAGGTTATCAAGGACACCGAGCTTACGTTCCACGGCTTCTATTCTCACGCCTAATGCGTTCATACAATCCATTAGATCTTTGTTAGTCGGCTCGCGGCCTCCGTCTGCCATATTGGAACAACTGCTTTGTTTAGAGTTAGAGTTATTCCCTGGTGTCAAATCAAAAGTGTTATCATCTGCAAAGTTCGAATCCGGGAATAACACAACACTAGCTTTACTTAAGATCTCACTCACCGAAATATGAGCTTCGATTTCTCCAGACGGGCCTCTTGGCTTGGTAGCTTTGTTTACATTCCCGCTCGCACTCCCACTACTATTTCTGTCTTTTCTCTTCTTTGTCATGTTTAATCATCATTTTTAATTGAAATAAACTAAATAACTAGTCTCATATAACTTTCCCACTTATTCCGATATAAATCCAAGCACTAAAAACTTTAAATTTTTGTTTTATCAAAAATACTCTCTCTGATGTAAAGCACGTCTTCTCCGCGCCATATCACGGACTACACAAGCTAACCTGGGATGACACTTTACGCACATGCATTAAACACCCTTTTCACAGAGCGAGGTTCATATGTGTATGTTAATTGGCGACATAAATCAATTGTATACCATAAGTACTGCGGCAATCATACGGACACCGCCGTAGTTTGTCAAAACATACGGCAAAACACCCATAGAACATACGAGCTTATATATATGCTCAGTACTTTTATGTTTAACCCTTTGCATGCTGGGAAATTTGTCGTCTGCTAAAATGTTGTCTGCTGAATTTTTTTAAATTAGCATTTTCTTTGATTTTTTTTTCCAAAGAATACTATCAGAATAGCAAACAGTTTGGATCCTGATGAGACGCCACGTTCTGTGGCGTCTCATCTGGATCCAAACTGTTTGCAAAGGCCTTCAAAATCCGGTTCCAGCGCTCAAAGGGTTAA
>VMBQ01003540.1:211577-228321 GCA_007657795.1 Dreissena rostriformis | reverse complement strand
TGTCGTCCTAGATAAGCCTGTATGGTCTGATTGGGACGACACTTTCCGCTTTCAATATATGTTTCGTTTAAATGAATGCTCCTGTAAGCGAAAATCCAGTTAAAACGGAGTGTCGGATATTATAGTGTCGTTTCTGATAACCTTAGCACAGGCTAATCTGAACGACACTTAGCACAGGCTAATCTGAACGACACTTTACATACAAGCTTTAAGCCCGGGAGCAGCTCATTTGTTCTTATTCTGAAATACTGAATGATTAAGAAATAACGTAATATTTAGAACCATTTACACTGGTTTCGAGTTATGATATCCTAATGACCGCATGTACTATAAACCCTTATAAAATAACGTGACGAATTTGAATCCACCTTTGTTAAGTTTATTCTTGCCCGAGCAATTTTATTTGCAAAAAGNCACCTTTGTTAAGTTTATTCTTGCCCGAGCAATTTTATTTGCAAAAAAGAACGGTCGCTGATGGTTGTATTTGTCACATGGTTTGATCTTCATTCAGTGGAATCATCAGTGACATTATGTTCGGAATTACGGGTTCTATAAGTATTATACAACATTAGCATAGTTTCATCAGTGCTGATATTGCTGCTACATCCTCACATCATGTTTTACGAGTGCCTTAGGGTAATTCACATACCATAGGTGCCACTTCTCGTCTAATTAACTGGACGAGTAGTCATAGATGAAACATTACTTGTAATACAATAGGCCGCGTTCTGGTATAACTGGGCTTAATGCGTAGTGTCGTCACAGATGAGCCTGTGCAGTCCACAAAGAATTATCAGGGACGACAGTTTTCGCCTGGACTGGATTTTCGTTAAGAAGAGACTTCTGGGACGACACTTTACGCACATGCATTAAGCCGAGTTTTCCCAGAACGTGACTAATATTACAAAATTACAATACCAGGTGACCATTACTTACAAACCATAACAGACACATACTTGTTCAACTTTACCATTTATTTTATCAATAATAACAGGGCATTATACACATTTTAAATTCTTTAAAAGTCAATAACAATTGCACTATCATGTATTGAATCATACAGCAAATGTTTAACTTTATAAATACAATCATTTAAAGTGACCTGATAAAAACTTCAACCCATTTATGCCTAGTGGACTCTCCCATCCTTTGAAATTGGATCAATTTATTTCCAAATAAGGGATGTCAGGTATATTTATTTCTATATTTAGAATATTTCTTACAGAAATACCTTTTAGCAAACAGCGCCGACCCTGATGAGACGCCGCATCATGCGGCGTCTCATCTGGGTCTACGCTGTTTACCAAGGCCTTTTTTCTAGACGCTAGGCATAAATGGGTTAAGTTTCAGAAAATTGGTTTGGATGTAAAATAAACATAAATTGTATGAAGATATCTGATATACCGGTATAAAATCATATTATAAATAATGCAGCAATTTATTCTGGGAATATTAATTTTAATTTGAATAATTAGTTTTACTTTTATCCCAAATACACTAAACAATACATTACGCAAAAATATAAGATTTGATTGTTTGTAAAATGTATAACGCAAATGTGTAGACAAAATTATTATATTCAAAATTACTAATATTTTGGAAATCAAATGATAAATACATGATCTTATTCAATACATAAATGAAAGTAAGAAAATAACAATGAATTTTGTTTTTTGATTTGAGCTCAGTGTGAACAAAACAGCATGCAAATAAAGCATCGTCTAGATCAGGATTTTGTTATTTGCTATTCAGAGCATTCTATCCCAGAATCCTCATGGTTACAACTGTTGGCAGTGTGTAGCCTTCCAGTGTTTTCTAGCCTCGTCACTTTCCCCAACTTTCAGCAGCATTGGGTTGAACTGCCATCCAGTTCCAACTTGGTCACACCGGCTTGCAACTTTGTTTGCAGTTTTAACAGTAACAGCCAAGAATGTACAAGTAACAAGTTTACAAATGCACTCAAAGTCCAACACAACACTGAAATAAACAAGGGAAAGATAACTCAGTGTGACTATTGCACTGTTAACAACTGAGTTACCTTTAATACTTACCGCAATCACCTTCTGGTGATGTATATCACCTTTTGGTGATTTATGAATCTTTCAGCCATCTTTGGACTGTTTAAGTCCAAGTCATATAACGTTTTAAACTTGAATAATTTTTCTAAAAATCGGTTTTGGCTGCCCAAATAAATGAATTGATACATGTTAATTATTTGTAAAATCTTGATACCCTATGTGTTAAAAGGAGGTCAAAATTTCAAAACAGGTAAAAAAGCCTGTTTTAACCTTGGTTTAGGCAATCACCGGTGTGGATACTTTTCCACATTAAACAACTTAAAGGAATAAATTACAAGACCCCTTCAATCTCAAAGCTCATGGGGAAGAGGAATCTTTAATCAGGGCCAGCAACTCTTCCACATTCAACCCAAGAATGCTGCAGTGCGAGAGTATGCTTTGAATGGTCTCCCTTGCGGACGGGCCCAACGCCAACTGGTTAAGCAGGAACTGAAGAAGAGAAAACAGGGCAATGTCGTATGTGCATCGGATGCACACTACACTAAGCTATGCCCTGGAGTAGTGGATATGGTGTCCGCCTAGCAATCGGGAGATAAGGGGTTCGATCCCCATTGTGGGAGCGTTCTTTAGATCTCCCCCAAAGACACCAGGTACTGGTTCTAGTCTCAGGAAACGGACTCGAGAGCGTTTTAAATAAGCCTTAGACTTTCGATGCAATTAAGCTAAAATAAATAGGTTTAAACTGAACTAAGCTAGAAACGTATCCGTAGGACATACTGCCCTCGCTAATTGATACAGAACACAGAAATGAGTGTTAAGTGACACACAGACAATACAGCAATTGGGCCTTGGTCTGGAAAAACCAGGCTTTATGCATATGCGTAAGGTGTCGTTTCAGATGAGTCTGTGTAGGCTAATCAGGGACAACACTTTCCTCTTTAATGGCATTTTTTGTTTAAAGGAANACAACTTCTGTAATCATCTCTAACTCCTCTGATGGTCTGAAATCCAATTTCCTCTCCCTTCGTACAAATTTTCTCACACTCTTCCGGTGTAAAAACATTCTGGAGAAGAAATCCCTCATCCCCAAAGTCTGTTATCTCCTGTCTGGATACGCTTGGGGTTTCCTTTCCAGCACAGAATATGTAGGGACTTACATCGGACTCATTGATTTCGATGTTACCCTCAAATGATGTTCCTTGTTCCAACCCGGGAACAAACAGTATACTCATGATGAACTCAATGTACAGTGAAGTGGATCTGCAAAGTCATGATTTTGAAAAATAGAAAAAAATATATTTGAGCCTCGCTCTGTGAAAAGGGGGTTTAATGCATGTGGGTAAAGTGTTGTCCCATATTAGCATGTGCAGTCCAAACTGGCTAATCAGGGACGACACTTGCCGCCTAAACTGGATTTTTGCTTAGATGAGACTTTCTTGAAACGAAAAATATAACTTAATTTTATTTATTAATATTTTAATTTCATAAGGAAATAATACTTGTAAAGTCGTTAGCATTGATTAGCATTGGCCTACTTTTTCATTCAGTTTTCACTGATATTATTTTGCAAACTTTACACAATTTCAACAGTTATAACCTTTACATTTTTAACAAACCTGTTTTGATTGGCATGCAGATAACGAATATTAAATGTACACCTACCATTAAACGGGAGTGACGGATTGCACAACGAGTAAAAACTATGCTGTTTCCGTTATTTGTTTATCTTACTTTCATTTTCTCTTTGGAACATTTCCTAAACCCACACCCTACAGTACGTAAGGAATCGCCAATGTCCTTATTTCGGATAGAGTCGATATGAAAAAACGTTCATTCTTCGCAAAATCAATTCGCTCACTTCAGCAAGTGCCAAAACCATTTTTGGCTTTTCTCCTGACAATTAACGTTATAGGAGGAGTTTACATTTGGTTGCCAGCCGTAAAGTCAAACGAAGAAAGGATAAAACAAAAGAAACTTGCTGCGTCCGAAAGTTCTAATGAAGAACTGAAGAATTAGAGATATTTTTTCAATATCAGGTATTCAGTCATCTTACTTATATTTGCATTGAAAACATTTGTTAAAAATCTCTTGAGTATACAAGTTCCGGTGTCGCTTGCTTTCTTAGCATGGCAACTTGTAAAAATGTGTAAAGCTGGAAAAGGTCAATTGTTGAATGGCCTTCAGAAGCAATGTTTTAGATTTTCTGTGTCCGTTGAACAAAATCGCGCTTTCATAACATTCTGAAAATGCCTTCACATTTTAATTAACAAAGCTCAAAACAAACTAATGTGTTGCATTAAAGTGTTTTAATATATGTTATGTTATATTATTTAATTTGACCTTGCCAAAATTTTAGTCGATTTATAATTGGTGTACCATGTTGGCCCTTGTAAATCGTGATCATATGTCTGTTTTGTTAGCACTGTGATTGCACTGTCCGTCTGTCTGAAATTCAGTCCAACTTTGCGTTTAGGTTTTAAAAAATGTGGAAAAACGCTTTGCGTGTAGTTTTACAAAAATGTGAAAAAAGGGGGCATATGTCATCCTATGGTGACAAGCCTTGTTGTAAGTTAACATTATTTTCATTTCAGGGGCCAGTGGCAAGTGAAACTCATTGTAGCTATCAGTTGAGCAGAATAACCACAGACCTCGCACAAAAATGCCAAAAATCAATACGAAGACTTTAGTGTTAGGTTTTGGACTGTTCATTTTTGGTGCCTATCAGCTTCAGAACCGCTTTTCCGATGCCTGGATGGACAACATGGAAATGGAAGTGAGCAGTTACTCTNTATGTGTTCCCCCCCCCCCAATTAGGCTATGCAATTGACCTTCTGAAAGTAAAATAGTATATTTCCCATCTAAACTGAAATCCTCTCTAAACCGGAATTTCCTGTCGGTCCCGGGGGTGTCCGGTTTAGAGGGGTTCCACTGTACATTCATTTTATACTCAACTATACATGTTATCAGAAATAGGTATAATCCCAAATAAGTGTAAAAACGGCCAGAAAGTGACAGAAACTTAACAAAATTTATGTCTGTAAGTTACCTCTTACAACTTCTGTAATCATCTCTAACTCCTCTGATGGTCTGAAATCCAATTTCCTCTCCCTTCGTACAAATTTCCTCACACTCTTCCGGTGAAAAAACATTCTGGAGAAGAAATCCCTCATCCCCAAAGTCTGTTATCTCCTGTCTGGATACGCTTGGGGTGTCCTTTCCGGCACAGAATATGTAGGGACTTACATCGGACTCATTGATTTCGATGTTACCCTCAAATGATGTTCCTTGTTCCAACCCGGGAACAAACAGTATACTCATGATGAACTCAATGTACAGTGAAGTGGATCTGCAAAGTCATGATTTTGAAAAATAGAAAAAAATATATTTGAGCCTCGCTCTGTGAAAAGGGGGTTTAATGCATGTGGGTAAAGTGTTGTCCCATATTAGCATGTGCAGTCCAAACTGGCTAATCAGGGACGACACTTGCCGCCTAAACTGGATTTTTGCTTAGATGAGACTTTCTTGAAACGAAAAATATAACTTAATTTTATTTATTAATATTTTAATTTCATAAGGAAATAATACTTGTAAAGTCGTTAGCATTGATTAGCATTGGCCTACTTTTTCATTCAGTTTTCACTGATATTATTTTGCAAACTTTACACAATTTCAACAGTTATAACCTTTACATTTTTAACAAACCTGTTTTGATTGGCATGCAGATAACGAATATTAAATGTACACCTACCATTAAACGGGAGTGACGGATTGCACAACGAGTAAAAACTATGCTGTTTCCGTTATTTGTTTATCTTACTTTCATTTTCTCTTTGGAACATTTCCTAAACCCACACCCTACAGTACGTAAGGAATCGCCAATGTCCTTATTTCGGATAGAGTCGATATGAAAAAACGTTCATTCTTCGCAAAATCAATTCGCTCACTTCAGCAAGTGCCAAAACCATTTTTGGCTTTTCTCCTGACAATTAACGTTATAGGAGGAGTTTACATTTGGTTGCCAGCCGTAAAGTCAAACGAAGAAAGGATAAAACAAAAGAAACTTGCTGCGTCCGAAAGTTCTAATGAAGAACTGAAGAATTAGAGATATTTTTTCAATATCAGGTATTCAGTCATCTTACTTATATTTGCATTGAAAACATTTGTTAAAAATCTCTTGAGTATACAAGTTCCGGTGTCGCTTGCTTTCTTAGCATGGCAACTTGTAAAAATGTGTAAAGCTGGAAAAGGTCAATTGTTGAATGTCCTTCAGAAGCAATGTTTTAGATTTTCTGTGTCCGTTGAACAAAATCGCGCTTTAATAACATTCTGAAAATGCCTTCACATTTTAATTAACAAAGCTCAAAACAAACTAATGTGTTGCATTAGAGTGTTTTAATATATGTTATGTTATATTATTTAATTTGACCTTGCCAAAATTTTAGTCGATTTATAATTGGTGTGCCATGTTGGCCCTTGTAAAACGTGATCATATGTCTGTTTTGTTAGCACTGTGATTGCACTGTCCGTCTGTCTGAAATTCCGTCCAACTTTGCGTTAAGGTTTTAAAAAATGTGGAAAAACGATTTGCGTGTAGTTTTAGAAAAATGTGAAAAAAAGGGGCATATGTCATCCTATGGTGACAAGCCTTGTTGTAAGTTAACATTATTTTCATTTCAGGGGCCAGTGGCAAGTGAAACTCATTGTAGCTATCAGTTGAGCAGAATAACCACAGACCTCGCACAAAAATGCCAAAAATCAATACGAAGACTTTAGTGTTAGGTTTTGGACTGTTCATTTTTGGTGCCTATCAGCTTCAGAACCGCTTTTCCGATGCCTGGATGGACAACATGGAAATGGAAGTGAGCAGTTACTCTCAGAAGCAAAAACTCAAGCATAAAAATACAGAAGAATTGGCAGATTAGCCGCTTGTCTTATCACGCCTGTTATGTTAATGACTTATTTATAAAATTTGGACACGTGCATGATTGTTCATGTTAAAGAATGAGGAAAACTAAACATGAAAGTAAAAATACTTATAAGTACTAGCATTTATTATACAGATTACACATTTAAAAAAAAAACGTTCATATGCAGTTATTACCGAACTTAAGAATTATGATGTGAAATACATGAAGCAATATTTTATCCCCCCCCTCTCCGATATGATGTTAAACTTAAAGGGGGGAATAATGGGATCACCATGCAAGTCGGTCTTTTTCTCCATAGACACCAATTTGTCAGGAGAAGCTCACATACAATTTCAAATATTCAAATTTGCTACAACTGTTCCTAAAGATATGAAGTTAAGCATGTGCAAACAATATACATCAATGAAACTTTCAGACGTGTCAGATTTGGTATGTAACATTGTATATTGACCCTCAACATACATTCATTAAATCCGACCTCCGGGACAAATGGCCCATTTCCAGAGTCAAATAGTTTATATTGACTGTTATAGCAAAATAAGTTAATAATAGTAATAATCTGTTCCTGTGTTACTATAGGTTCCATAGGTTTAATATTTGGTATGAATTGTGGTTCTCTAAAAAACATTCAAATCTAGCCACTCCAGTCAGTCCAATATTTGATAGTTACAACTTGCCACCTATTATTTAAAAAAGGGATTAAAAAAAGGGGTAATCCCGTATTCATTTCTACTGTGACAAGCTGTAGTTACTTTTGCATATAAATGAGTAATTACAGTGTTTTATGCAGTTTTCCATGCCATTGATCATACACACAATTGATCATGCACACACTTGTTGTGTTGATGAGTTTAAATAAATGTTTATGTTCACCAGTAAATGTATGTTATGAAATAAAATCATGTTCATTTGTTCACTGTTTTAATTTGATAGAGAAGTTTGCCAAAGACCAGATTTACAGAGGTCCAGATACACATAAGATGCGTATCTGCGTAAAATACACATGAAAAATATAAAGACCTCACAAGTTCAACAAATCATGATTAAAGCATGGAAAGCTATTAATAGGCATACCACCATATACTTATATGAAGCAAATCTCTTATTGTCATGCTTAAGACATTAATACATTTAAAAACAAACACTAAAATTCATTGACTAAGTTGATAATTACAGTAACACCTGTTACAACTGTGAACCATGGAAGTGATTTCATGAAATTAGTGAGAGGGGCAATAAATACAGCATAATGCAATTCTTCTGGTGTTTGTATTTTTACACATGAATTCAAAATTTCATTAATAAATACCCCTTGACTGAAAATTATCTGGAGCTCTGCATTAATTTTTAATAGCAGTTATAATACTTAAATGACTTGTGACGTCTTCTTTTTGTATAGACATGCTTGCTGTATGTTAAAAGTACTCTTGAGGTGATATAATCAAATAAGTGCAAATTTGATAAATTCTATTGAATTTAAGTCTTTAATTAAACTTGGACACATTCACCAGAATTTCCTCCCTACCCCTAGGTAAGGAGGAAGGTAAAATGTGTCGCGTTCTGAGAAAACTGGGCATAATGCTTGTGCGTAAATTGTCATCCCAGATTAGCCTGTGCAGTCCGCACAGGCTTATCAGGGACGACAATTTCCGCTTTTATGGAATTTTTCGTTTAAATGATGTCTCTTCTTAGCAAAAATCCAATTTTGGTGGAAAGTGTCGTCCCTGATAAGCCTGTGTGGACTGCACAGGCTAATCTGGGACAATACTTTACGCACATGCATTATGCCCAGTTTTCTCAGAACACGACACAAATATGAGGAATTCAATTTTTTTTCACAGAGCTTTACTTTGTCCAGCATGGATGGATTTTCCAGTAACTTAGTAGACGTGATCAGCATGATAGCATGAAATGTCGTAGGCAAGAAGAATCAGGCCCATATGTCCACAGTCAAGGTCACAATTTATGGTCAAATATATGAAACGAATTGACATTAGTCACATCTTCATCTACAAAAAGTTAATTGACAGTTGTATCTTTGTGAAAATGGCACTCTTCTGCCTCTTTATAATGTTATGCCCCAAAAACATTAAATGAGCCATCTCAGCCACATGGCCCTTATATATCAACTCTCAGCAACATGTCCCTAATGTATATCAAATCTCGGCCACATGGCCCTCATGTATATCAACTCTGCCACATGGCCCTCATGCATATCAACTCTCAGCCACATGGCCCTCCTGTATATCAAATCTCGGCCACAAGGCCCTCATGCATATCAAATCTTAGCCACATTGCCCTCATGCATATCAAATCTCGGCCACATGGCCCTCATGCATATCAAATCTCGGCCACATGGCCCTCATGTATATCAAATTGCAGCGACATCGCCCTCATGCATATCAAATCTCGGCCACAAAGCCCTAATGTATATCAAATCTTAGGCACATGGCCCTCATGCATATAAATCTCAGCTACAAGGCCCTCATGCATATCAAATCTCGGCCACAAGGCCCTAATGCATATCAAATCTCGGCCACATGGCCCTCATGCATATTAAATCCCAGCCACAAGCCCCTCATGCATATCAACTCTCAGCCACATTGCCCTCTTGTATATCAACTCTCAGCTACAAGGCCCTCGTGTGTATCAAATCTCGGCCACATGGCCCTCATGCATATCAAATCTCTGCCACAAGGCCCTCATGCATATTAAATCCCAGCCCATAGGCCCTCATGTATATAAACTCTCATTCACAAGGCCCTCATGCATATTAAATCCAAGCCCATAGGGCATAGGCCCTCATGTATATTAACTCAAAGCCACATGGCCCTCATGTATATCAACTCTCAGCCACAAGGCTCTCATGTATAACAAATCTCTACCACAAGGCCCTCATGCATATTAAATCTCAGTCACAAGGCCCTCATGTATATCAACTCTCGGCCACATGGCCCTCATGCATATCAAATCTCAGCCTCAAGGCCCTCATGTATATCAAATCTTAGCCACATGGCCATCATGCATATTCAATCTCAGCCACATGGTCCTCATGTATATCAAATCTTGGCCACATGGCCCTCATGCATATCAAATCGCGGCCACAAGGCCCTCATGTATATCAAATCTCAGCCACATGGCCCTGATGTATATCAAATCTTAGCCATCATGCATATTAAATCTCAGCCACATAGCCCTCATGCATATCAAATCACGACCACAAGGCCCTCATGTATATTAAATCTCAGCCACAAGGCCCTCATGCATATTTAATCTCGGCCACATGGTTCGCACGTATATGGTTGGTGGGGACAGTGGTCTAGTGGTGGGATGCTGGTCTTGGGATGATCGAGAGGTCCCTGGTTCGAATCCCAATCGGGGCACTGGATTGTCTGAGCAAAAAATTAATCCCACGCTTGCTCCTCTCCACCCAGGTGTATAAATCGGTACCTGTGAGAGAAATAAGTCAATGTGCCGTGGCTGCCTGGTGTGCATTATGTAAACGGACGATTTAAATCCCAGTGATCGGGGGGTTAATGTTGAAGTCGGCTGAAGATGTATATCGAAGCAGACTATAAACTGCAACTTTTTTTTTTTTTTTTTTTTTTATAAAATATCGGCCACATGGTTCTCATGTATATCAAGGCACAAGGCCCTCATTTATATCAACTCTCAGCCACAAGGCCCTCATGTATATCAACTCTCGGCCACATGGCCCTCATGTATATCAACTCTTGGCAACATGGCCCTCATGCAAATCAAATCTCGGCCACAAGGCCCTCATGTATATCAAATCTCGGCCACATGGCCCTCATGTATATCAAATCTTAGCCATCATGCATATTAAATCTCAGCCACATGGCCCTCATGCATATCAAATATCAACCACAAGGCCCTCATGTATATTAAATCTCAGCCACAAGGCCCTCATGCATATTTAATCTCAGCCACATGGCCCTCATGCATATTAAATCTCGGCCACATGGTTTGCATGTATATAAAATCTCGGCCACATGGTTCTCATGTATATCAACTCTCAGGCACAAGGCCCTCATTTATATCAACTCTCAGCCGCAAGGCCCTCATGTATATCAACTCTCGGCCACATGGTCCTTATACATATCAAATCTCAGCCACATGGCCCTCATGCATATTAAATCTCAGCCACATGGCCCTCATGTATATTAAATCTCAGCCACATGGCCCTCATGCATATTAAATCCCAGCCACAAGGCCCTCACGTATATCAACTCTCAGCCACATGGTCCTCATGTATATTAAATCTAGGTCACATCGCCCTCATGTATATCAACTCTCAGCCACAAGGCCCTCATTTATATCTTATCTCTGCCACAAGGCCCTCATATATGTATATCAAATCACAGCGACATCGCCTTCATGTATATTAACTCTCAGGCACAAGGCCCTCATGTATATCAAATCTCAGCGTTATGTCCCTCATGTATATCAAATCGCAGCGACATCGCCCTCATGTATATCAAATCTCGGCCACAAGGGCCTCATGTGCATCAACTCTCAGCAACATGTCCCTCATGTATATCAAATCTCTGCCACAAAGCCCTCATGTATATCAACTCTCAGCCACATGGCCCTCATGTATATCAACTCTCAGCCACATGGCCCTCATGTATATCAAATGTCGGCCACATGGCCCTCATGTATATCAAATCTCGGCCTCATGGCCCTCATGTATACAAATCTTTTGTAGTGATGTTTTTAATTTGTAAAGTTAACAGTCTATTATGTAAAGTTGGATTAATTCTAGAATGGACTGTTTCAGCTTCATTTGCTTGGTTTTGTCCATGCAAATGTCAGTGGTCATAAAACAAAGATTTAAGCCATAAATTACAGAGTTCTCAATTTAAAATGGATGGACCTTTGCTCATGAACCGCATGGGCAAACCCCCTTTGCTCATACACTGCATAGGCAAACCCCCTTTGCTCATTCACCGTATGGGCAAACCCTCTTTGCTCATGCACCGCATGGGCAAACCCCCTTTGCTCATGCACCGCATGGGCAAACCCCCTTTGCTCATGCACCGTATTGGCAAACCCCCTTTGCTCATGCACCGTACTGGCAAACCCCCTTTGCTCATGCACCGTATGGGCAAACCCCCTTTGCTCATGCACGGTACGGACAAACCCCCTTTACTCATGCACCGTATGGGCAAACCCCCTTTGTTCATGCACCGTATGGGCAAACCCTCTTTGCTCATGCACCATATGGGCAAACCCCCATTGCTCATGCACCGTATGGGCAAACCCCCTTTGCTCATACACCGTATGGGCAAACGTGGCACACCCCCTTTGCTCATAATTTCACCCTTATCAGGCCCATATGTCCACAGTCAATGTCATGATTCAAGATCATATGAAACCAATTGACATTAGTCAGATCTTCATCTACAACCAGTTAATTGACAGTCTGTGACGTTATAGCCTAAACCTAGTTAACATTTGAGAGGGTCATTTATTGACAAACATAACTATTATTTGGTGTGGCCGGCCTTATTACAAGTTATGTATTAATGTCTTCCCCATGTACTGTCAATGACATGTACTGGCCAAAATGTCATTTATTGATCAAACTCTTTCCTTAATAGGCTGGACCTTTCCTTATATTACATACAAGCATCTAGTGTTAAACGGGTAAATATTATGTCACTTGCTGCATAACGGTAATAAGACAGTACCACCCATACAGGTTAGGATGTAGTTACGCGAATTCTTGCTGAATTTGGCGAGGCCCCGCTTAGGGGTTAGCTTGAATCTTGTTGATTTGGATGTGGACTTTGAAAAGTGTTTGAGTTACAGACTAAAGGACAGACTGCAAAACAATCCGTCTGCATTCTTCGAAAATTTCCATTACATATATTCATATCACACACCTCACTTCTAAAATAAGAACGAATCAAGCAAGTTTCATTTTTAATATTTTTCAAATATCTGTACATATATGAGCATTATATAATCAAAAATTATTTTCAAAACTAATAAAAAACGATTATTGCCAAAATCATCAATAACTCATTATTATTATAATATTGCAAAAAACAATATACAAACAAAAACTAACATTTATATGTTCAACCACAATCAAATTATAACAAGAGTTCCGCCGTCGGAGACATATCCCCCCCCTCCAAACAGGGCCTTGATTTTCAAACTTATTGTGACATTGACATTTGACCTAGTTACACCAATTTCAATAGGGGTCATCTACTGTTCAAGGCAAATGCACATTTGAAGTTTTAAGTCAATGGGTTAATTGGTTAACGAGTTATTGATCGGGAACGATCTTCAAACTTATTGTGACAGTGTCCGACATTTGACCTAGTGACCCCAATTTTGATAGGGGTCATCTACTCTCTAAGGCCAATGCACATGTGAAGTATCAAGCCTATCGTTCAATTCATTGACGAGTTATTGATCGGAAACGATTTCCACCCTTATTGTGACAATTACCTTGACTGTTGACCCAGTAACCCCAATTTCAATAGGGGTCATCTACTGTCCAAAGCCAATGCACATGTGAAGTATCAAGCCAATCGGTCAATTCGTTGACGAGTTATTGATCGGAAACGCTTTTCACACTTATTGTGACAGTGACCTTGACCTTTAACCTAGTGACCTCAATTTCAATAGGGGTCATCTACTGTCAAAGTCCAAAGTGAGAGCAAGGAACGACAACTATGCGTGGAGATTGATGCATTCAACCACTTCCACGACGGTTACACATGCGAGGGTATGGAACGACAACTCTGCTGGAAGATTGCGAAAGCATTAATATTTAACAGAATGTTGTTTGCAAATCGAAAGTGGATTCATGTTCTTGTTTATAAACCGGCATTGTTATTTGTTTAAGTAAGTATGTATACGTGTGATTTATAATTATGTATGTATATTGTACATTCGTATAACGTACACCTACCTAGTAGAAAAGAACTGGGGCAGCACTTCAAATACACAATGTTTCAGTGTTTTTTTATATTTAAAGCATGGGGAATAACGAGGGGATCGATTACCCGATAATTTATGAAAACGAAACCGCATTTGGCTATTCTGCTTGAAGTTGTTTTACGTGTGTAAAGCAGTACTGTACATGTGTACTTTTTTAAAAGGCGGAGGGATATTGTTTTGGCGTTGTCCGTCCGTCCGTCCTTCCGTCCGGCACTTTTGTGTCCGGAGCAATATCTTGGAAGTGCCTTGGCGGATTTCATTGAAACTTGGTATGAGTATATATATGCATAAGAGGATGATGCACGCCAAATGGCATTGTACACCATCTGTTAATAACGGAGTTATAGCCCTTTGTATCTTGAAAAAATGCTTTTTACTATAGGCACTTTTGTGTCCGGAGCCATATCTTGGAAGTGCTTTGGCGGATTTCATTGAAACTTGGTATGAGTATATATATGGATAAGAGGATGATGCACACCAAATGGCATTGTACACCATCTGTTAATAACAGAGTTATGGCCCTTTGTATCTTGAAAACATGCTTTTTACTATAGGCACGTTTGTGTCCGGAGCCATATCTTGGAAGTGCTTTGGCGGATTTCATTGAAACTTGGTATGAGTATATATATGGATCAGAGGATGATGCACACCAAATGGCATTGTACACCATCTGTTAATAACAGAGTTATGGCCCTTTGTATCTTGAAAACATGCTTTTTACTATAGGCACTTTTGTGTCCGGATGAGCCATATCTTGGAAGTGCTTCGGCGGATTTCATTGAAACTTGGTATCAGTATATATATGCATAAGAGGATGATGCACGCCAAATGGCATTGTACACCATCTATTAATAACGGAGTTATGGCCCTTTGTATCTTAAAAAATGCTTTTAACTATAAGCTTCCAGCTGTCCGGAGCCACATCTTGCAAGTGCTTTGGCGAATTTCATTGAAACTTGGTATGAGTATACTTGGTGTGAGTGTATATATAGATAAGCGAAAACCCATCACAGGTACAAATGAGTTAAAAAAATGACAAAAGGAACAACCCTTCACTTATACCTTTTCTTTTAGTTCTACACGCATCCATAAACAAATTTTATTTGGCGGGGGATATCAATTCAACGAATTTGCTTGTTAAATTTCAATTTGTAACACAATCGAACCTATCTGAAGTGTTCGTGATTATAATTTACTACTGGTGATCAATAAAGTAGCCCGAAAACATAAACACATTATTATATTGCAAAAACGTTTAACGTATTCCACAGCATAAGTATATTCCTTTGCTGACAGGTTTAGACAATTGACATTGTTGGCGCATCCACAATTTGTGAAACAAACGGATATTTGTCCGATAATTTTATTTTTGTTCTCGGTAATTTAGACAAATGGACATTAAATCGAGTTCAGGATTCTTTTGGCGGCTAGCAATATCAATAGCAGTCAGAACAAAACGCGTATAGAGGAATAAATCTGCTATTTTTCGCACTATTTAACATGTAGTTGTTGTTCAAGAATTAAAATATCTACAGTTGTGATTGGAAGTCTCGGCAGAAATGCCTACATATGGTTAAATGTTGATGATGATGATGCTGATGATCATTGGCATGATAATAACGGAAGTGATAATTATGGTGTTGTGGTGAAAATGTAATTATGAATTTGGTGGTGCTTGTAGAAGTGGTGATGCTGATTGTAAGGATTGTGTGATGGCGATGATGATGAGATGATGATATTGAGGTAAGGGAGGATGATGATGTGGTGTTGTGATGATGTGATGATGATGATGTGGTGGTGTTGTGATGATGTGATGATGGTGATTATAGTGATGCTGATGATAATGAGGATGATGTTGATGAGATGATGATGGTGATGATGATGTGATGTTGTGATGATGATGATAATGATGAAGATGATGATGATCATGTGATGATGATGATGATGATGCTGTGATGATGATGATGCTGTGATGATGATGATAATGATGATGATGACGTTGATGGTGATGATGATGATGATGATAATGATGATGATGATGATGATAATGTGATGATGTTGATGATGTGATGATAATGTTGATGGTGATGATGATAATGTTGATGGTGATGATGATGATGTCGGGCGGTATACCTCACTACTCTGGCAAGCTCGAGTTGGAGCCGTTGTAGAAAATGTCCTCATGTGAAACGGCTACTTCTCAAAATATTTTTTGCCTCCGATGCCCATTTTTGACAAAATCTCGATGAAAGATCGACGTAAGGTTGGCGCAACCCGTTTGTTGCTCCGGCTTATTACTAAGGTAATGGCTGATTCACGCATGGGTTACTAATCAGGATTTTTTTTATACCACATTTATATAGCGCCCTTTTCATACTCGAGATGTACGTTCATAGGCGCTTTACATTTACAATACGGTACAAGATATTGCGCATTCGATTTGCTCATACCTATTCAACTGTTAATGATTCATCAATATATGTGTTAAATATGTTTATAATATAAAGCGAAATATTTATTTTAATAATATGTTCGAGCCTTCATATCAACAACATCATCTCCCACATGATGTTGTTGATATGAAGGCTCGAACATAAGTCACATTCTTAACGTAGCCGCATACAGTTTTACAAACAAAAAATATTTATTAATATCTCGAACTTTTGAAAGGTCCAAACTTGGATCCGCCTATGGTATGTAGCCGTGTGATTAAGGATTATATATCTATAATGTAAATTCGTATAACGTACACATATCACAGAGGACACCACAGGGGCAGCACTTATAAACACCTACTGTTTCCGTTATTCAATTTCT
>VMBQ01003540.1:182555-201866 GCA_007657795.1 Dreissena rostriformis | reverse complement strand
TTAACCCTTTGAGCGCTGGAACCGGATTTTGAAGGCCTTTGCAAACAGTTTGGATCCAGATGAGACGCCACAGAACGTGGCGTCTCATCAGGATCCAAACTGTTTGCTATTCTGATAGTATTCTTTGAAAAAACCCCAAAGAAAATGCTAATTTTAGAAATTCAGCAGACAACATTTTAGCAGGTTAAGGTCATAAGGTCAATCATCTGAACGTTTGAGCAAAATCTTTCAAGCAATGACAGGAGTGGAAATCACAAAAACTTCAAACTATAATACATGTATATTCCGTAGGTGAAAAAACAGACAAAGGGCCATAATTCTGCCAAAAGTTGCCTCAGCCAAAATTCCTTTCTTCACAATAATTAATACATTTTTAATTATGGTCATTTAACAGTTAAAGTTTGAGCTGCATCAGCCCAGTTATTTAAGAGGAATTGAACTCACACAAGTTTGGGACTATATATCTTATTAAAGAAGAAAAGCTACAAGTAATTATCATTAATGAATAAAATTAATAAATGATCAAAATCCAAAAGTATTCATTTTAGTTTTGTACCTGGTTTTTATTCTTCACAATAATTTACACATTAAGGTCATTCAACAGTTAAACTTTGAGCCGCAACCGCCCAGTAAGTTAAGAGGAATTGAAAAAACAACACAAGTTTGGGACTATATATTTTAAGAGGAAAAGCTACTAGTTATTGCCATTTATGAATAATTAAAAAAAATGATTCTCATTCTGGGACAAGTGGGCTCAATGCAAGTGCGTAAAGTGTCATCCCAGATTAGCCTGTGCAGTCCGCACAGGCTAATCAGGGACGACACTTTCCGCTTTCATTCTATTTTTTGTGACAAAGAAGTCTCCTCTAAGCAAAAATCCAGTTCAGGCGAAAAGTGTCTCCCTGATGAGCCTGTGCGGACTGCACAGGTTGATCTGGGAAGACACTACGCACATGCATTAAACCCCCTTTTCACAGAGCGTGACTCAAATAAATGACAATAATCCAAAAGTATGTATTCTAGTCTTGTACCTGGTTTTAGAAGACTACACAGTTGCACAACCAGCTGGTCTGAGGGGGAGAGCTTTGCAATTTTCTGAAATAAAAATACACATAATAATGTTTGACCAATTACCTCTCAGAAACATATTTTGACCTGTTAATCGTCCATAAAAAAAACTCAATTAAATTAGAAACTTCTCCTGAAAGATTAAAGTTTTAATGGCTTCATTTCCAACCCCAAGATACTGATAAGCAGCAAACAGCATAAAACCTGAACAGCCTGCGAGTTACTCGCAGGCTGTTCTGGTTTTATGCTGGTTGCATATAGCCATTTTCACTTTGTTTCTGCGTGGGAAAGGGCTATATATATTTCACTATCCTTAGAAAAAATTAACAGAACCACAAGCTTATTATTATTCTTTTTGTCCCATCATTTTTTTTGTAACTAAAAACGTAAAATATCCAGTATCAACGAGACAGTTTCTGAAGACAATTTTGTATTTAATTCTCAATTTACTGCGTTACATCTACGGTTTTAGAAGTTTTGACTAAGGGATATAATGAAAACATTAGTTGTAGACGCCACTAGAGAATGTTACATACGTATGAAAACTCTTAGACTTCATTTTAATTTTGCAATATTTACGTAATAGCATATTTGCTCTAGAAACCAAAAAAATACATTGGATCAAAATGATTTGAACAACTTTCAACGGGAGTCACCCACCAAAAATACCTGTCAAGTCTCATAAAAATTCAACAAATATTTTGGAAAAGAAGTTGTCTGAATGAAAAATCGATGACTACCATATGCAAGTATAGACAATGAACAACATACAATAAGCAACCACAAAGCTCAACATTAGCAAAATGTATACTCTGGTGAGCTTTAACCCTTTGCATGCTGGGAAATTTGTCGTCTGCTAAAATGCCGTCTGCTAAAGTTCTAAAATTAGCATTTTCTTCGATTTTTTTTCCAAGAATACCTTCAGAATAGCAAACAGTTTGGATTCTGATGAGACGCCACGTTCTGTTTGCAAAGGCCTTCGAAATTCGGTTCCAGCACTGAAAGAGCTAAACAGTAAGTAGTGTACTTGCCTTCAAACATTTCACTATCTTGTCACTATGTGGTCTATGATGATGCAGGTCGTTGTAGAGACATTTCTGAGAGTTCAGGCAGTCAGGGCGGGACTCGCAGTACGTCTGCAGGTACTTCTCCGCCACTTCCGGGATTTCAGACTCAACCAGAAGCTGTACAAAAAATGTTTTTACATCAGCCTTGCTCAGAGAAAACAGGTCTTAATGCAGTCTGCACAGGCTAATCTGGGATGACATTTTCCACCTAGACTAGATTTTTTATTTATAAAACACACTTCCGTTTAACAAAAATACCATACAAAAATAAAGTGCCATCCCTGTTTAGCCTTTGGACATAACAACAAATGGACTTTTTTATGGTCAGGCTGGAATTTGAACTCATGACCATCAGAGTGACAGTATACCAACCTACCAACTGAGCCAGAAGGACAGAAATTCCTCATACAGCTGGGATATAGCAGAGAATATATGGTTAGTGACATTTGATATCATGTGATATCAGGAAAGTCTTAATGGCGTAGGAAAAGGCTTTTTCACACGCCATATTAGGCAGGTCTGATATCACATGATATCAAAAGTCAGTAACCATATATTCCATTTATTGTGCCACTTATTTAGGTAACGATTTTCAAAAAAAACATTGACCCTTAAATAACAAAAATTGCACATATTGAGCTATTTAAAGTACAGCACAATATGAAAATGAAGACAGCCTGGTGACGCAAAAACGGAAAGATGTGTGTTGAACATTACTTCCACAAAATAGTTCTTGATACAATCATGAATAATAACATTTTAACACACATTAAATCAATGAGCAACAAGACTTTCATATTATGCATTTTAAAATGCACATTACTGTTTTCAGGTTACTATTATACAGACGCATGAACATCTCAAATGGGGACAGGGTTAAAATTCTGTTATTTGTCAGGAACATGTCTAATGTGTGTGATGTTATTTCGCAATACCTACCAATAACTCTTCATTTAAAAGAAAACCCTGGTTTGAATGACAATTGCAAGGCTGCTGCTCATTGGAAGAGTAAAAACTTAATAGTTAACATTTTTGAACAGATTATATTTCAGTTCTTCATTTAAAACAAAACATATAATTGAAGGCTGGCAACAAAAGAAATGGAGCCTTGCTCTGAGACAACAGGGCTTAATGCTTGTGCGTAAAGTGTCGCCCCAGATTAGCCTGTAAAGTCCGCACAGTCTTATCTCGGACGACACTTTCCGCTATGATGAATTTTTTGTTAAAGGAGGTCTCTTCTGCATGAAATCCAGTGAAGGGGTAAAGTGTTGTGCAGGCTGCACAGGCTAATCTGGGATGACACTTTACGCACATTTATTAAGCCCCGTTTTCCCAGTTTCGCTGATTTCGTACCTCCATATGCTTCCACAGGAAGATATCCCAAGAGCCCGGCAATGAGTCAATCACTTCAAAGTATTGCAGGGCCTTGGCTGCGTAAGTCTCACACTGCAGCTCATACGTCCGTTTTTGTGATGCCACGTCCTGGCTCGCTTCGTCTGCACAATGAAATGCATGGTTGGGAGAATTACACAGAGCAAGATCCAAAAGAAATTGTGTAGCATTTTATAATGTTAGTGTAAATAATTTGTTACTGTTGTATATCTCTTTCAGTGCTGGAACCGAATTTTGAAGGCCTTTGCAAACAGTTTGGATCCAGATGAGACGCCACAGAACGTGGCGTCTCATCAGGATCTAAACTGTTTGCTATTCTGATAGTATTCTTTGATTATTTTTTTTGAAGAAAATGCTAATTTTAGAAATTCAACAGACAACATTTTAGCAGATGAAAAATTTCCCAGCATGCAAAGGGTTATAAAATTATATTCATTAGTAAATGGCCAGTATACAACTCTTTGCAATTCAGATGTGTGTAAATTATATTTCATTGATATGCATCAGAACTCAACATTGTTGTTTATTAAAAGATAAACATTATTATACACATTTTTGAATTACTTTCTTGAACAATATTTCATAATATCAAGATCCCAACTACCAAAGCAATGAACAAGCAATGAACACTATGACAGACCTTTGCATGCCTAAAAACCTGCATATAACATTTATGACATAGTGAATGGAAAGTTGCTTAAAATGATGCAACAGATTGCGCAATACCGTGATTGAGAGCTCAGCCTGCAAAGGACACTATAAGGATTTATAAATCCATCAAAGCTGAGAAGTATTTATAAACTACCTGGTATTTGCTTAAAAGTGATAAGGTGTAATGCACTGTGCAGCACTGTGAGGAATTCCTGAATCTTCACTTCAGAACATGGGGCAATCTACTAATTGCAGCGATCCTGCATAACATGTTTATCTACAAACGGAATGTTTTTGAAAATGCTGCAATTGTTTGTCCAATCACTGTTGTGCTTCAGTGCTAAAAAAACTAAAATTGTCTATGAATCCCTGGAAAACAGTGTCATATGAATAAACTAATTAACTACACCATATTTTTAAATAGCAGAAATGCAAAAATTGATTGTGCAACACAGTGATAAGCTGCTAAAGCTATGCATTTTGTTAAGAAACAAAGTGAAAACGGCTATATGAAACCAGCATAAAACCAGAACAGCCTGCGAGTAACTCGCAGGCTGTTCAGGTTTTATGCTGTTTGCTGCTCATCAGTATCTTTTAAACTGAAATCAAGTAAGATTTTTTTAAATTTAATTTGATTTTTAAAGAGACCACAAACGCGTCAAAGTGCGTTTCTGACTGGTAAAGGTTGAAGTCAACAACAAAGCTCTATGAATCCCAGCTCACCTGTCAACTCCCCTCGCTTGAGTTTATCGAGCAGCTGTCGACATCTGCGCCACTCTGAATGCAGCACCAGTCCAAGGTAGGCCTTACGAATGTTACGATCGATCGCCATGTTGTCAAATTTCTTGCCTCGGTGGCTGATGTCTTTCTGCAAAATATGAAATGGATTGCTTTTATAATTATTACAAAACATGTCATATCCAGCTTCATGACATTACGGTTTTGATCATGTACATGTTACAGAAGGATAATTGTCCATGCGAAAGTCAGTCGGCCCTCGAACAAAGCCAGGAAAAACAGCACAAGGATTTTCCAGAATACTGGCTCTCAAGTCCTGTACAAAAATCTGGTCAAGTACTCATTTGTAGTTGAATTGCCAGTTAATGCTCGACTGGTCTTTGTCGGCCTGGGCCCAGGTATTGAAAATACGCTAAAAGGCACACAGCCAATATTAGACAGTACCAGAGTTCTATTCCCGCCCAAAATCCGATGTTGTAAAACACGCTACCGAATAATGAAAAAAAAATCTCTTTGCACAAACCTGCCTCAACATTCTTTTTTGAGTATGAGTTTTCATAAAACAGAGGCCTTTTTACANTGTGCAACACAGTGATTAGCTGCTAAAACTATGCATTTTGTTAAGAAACAAAGTGAAAACGGCTATATGAAACCAGCATAAAACCAGAACAGCCTGCGAGTAACTCGCAGGCTGTTCAGGTTTTATGCTGTTTGCTGCTCATCAGTATCTTTTAAACTGAAATCAAGTAAGATTTTTTTAAATTTAATTTGATTTTCAAACGGACAACAAACGCGTCAAAGTGCGTTTCTGACTGGTAAAGGTTGAAGTCAACAACAAAGCTCTATGAATCTCAGCTCACCTGTCAACTCCCCTTGCTTGAGTTTATCGAGCAGCTGTCGACATCTGCGCCACTCCGAATGCAGCACCAGTCCAAGGTAGGCCTTACGAATGTTACGATCGATCGCCATGTTGTCAAATTTCTTGCCTCGTTGGCTGATGTCTTTCTGCAAAATATGAAATGGATTGCTTTTATAATTATTACAAATCATGTAATTTCCAGCTTCATGACATTATGGTTTGATCATGAACATGTTACAGAAGGATAATTGTCCATGCGAAAGTCAGTCGGCCCTCGAACAAAGCCAGGAAAAAAAGCACAAAGTTTTCCAGAATACTGGCTCTCAAGTCCTGTAAAACAATCTGGTCAAGTACTCATTTGTAGTTGAATTGCCAGTTAATGCTCGACTGGTCATTGTGGGCCTGGGTACTACTTTAAAGTACCCCGGGCACTCTTAAGTATACTACAATTTACCCCAGGTATTGAAAATACGCTAAAAGGCACACAGCCAATATTAGAAAGTACCAGAGTTTTATTCCCGCCCAAAATCCGATGTCGTAAAACACGCTACCGAATAATGAAAAAAAAATCTCTATGCACAAACCTGCCTCAACATTCTTTTTTGAGTATGAGTTTTCATTAAACAGAGGCCTTTTTACAAAAAATTGACATAAATATGAACATAATTAATTTGAAAAAAAATAAATGAGCCTACAACAACCAATTTAGCATAAGTATTCCCAGGGAAGTTTTAGTATATTTTCCGTACCCGGGATACATTGTAGTATACTTAAGAGTACCTGGGGTACTTTTAAGTAGTGCCCGAGCCGACAATGACAAATGAAGAGCCAGTTAATTGGAATTTTGGCCACTTAATGTTAGGTTTAGATGACGTTGTGGTCAATAATGGTTTTTTCAGGAGACTGGGATCACAATATAACTTATGTGTGCCAAACTTGCTACATGAATAATATAATTTGAGGGTTTATGCATCACAACTACTACGGTTGCCATGCACCATTACATGTATATCCATTCATTTGCAACTCAAAAAGTAAATTTAATGGTAATAACATTGTAGTTTACCGTCAATCATACCATCTTTTTTCTTACAACTCCTCTTAATACAATCTACAAGTGTGTGTACTATTGCTTGTCAAAGGACTTTGTACACACAATACTGCTAAATGTACCAGTTAATATTGCATAAATACACTCAGCACTTGCCTAAAAATATGTTAAGGAATACCTAGAATTTAATTAGCAATACTGGTAATATCTATATGTATGTGGTAAGACTTTTCAATTTAATCCTCCTGGTTTGAAAGTGGGTTTTAAATTATACTATCTTAAATGCAACATACAATTATGAACAAAACATACACATGAATTAACCAAATTTTAGTTCCTAAAATCACACTCATGAAAGTTTTTTAGTAATCAAAATACAGAATTAGTTTTGTCATTTGTTTTGTGTGCATTAAATGTTAGAAAATTGTTCCTGACTTAAATTTAAATCGGTCTCTTCATAATGCATAACAGCTCTACATGGAACTCTGCATACTGCAGAATAGAATAACCCTACCTGGTTCTCTACATAGTGCGGTATAACCCTAACCTGGGGCTCTGCATAGTGCAGAATAACCCTATATTGAACTCAGCATAGTGCAGAATAACGCTACATGGGGCTCTACAAACTGCAGAAAATCCCTATCTGGGGCGCTGCAAAGTGCAGAATAACCCTATCTGGGTTACAGCATAGTACAGAATAACCCTATCCATGGCTCTGCAAAGTGCAGAATAACCCTAGCCGGGGCTCAGCATAGTGCAGAATAACCCTACCTGGGGCTCTGCATAGTGGAGAATAACCCTACCTGGGGCTCTGCATTGTGCATAATAACCCTACCTGGGGCTCAGCATAATGCAGAATTACCCTACCAAGGGCTCTGAAAAGTTCAGAATAATCCTACATTGGGCTCTGCAAAGTGCAGAATAACCCTTTCTTGGGCTCAGCATAGTGCACACTATCTATACCTTGGGCTCAACATAGTGCAGAATAACCTTACCTGGGGCTATACATAGTGCAGAATAACCCTACCTGGGCCGCTTCATAGTGCAGAATAACCCTAACTGGGGTTCCGCACAGTGCAGAATAACCCTACCAGGTGCTCTGCATAGTATGGTGGACCACTTGGGTCAAAAGTTAACAATACCTACTAGGTAAAAAGAGAAATGTACTTCCACGTACAATATGTACGTCGAAGTACATTGTTTTGTACTTTGATGTACAAAATTGTTCTTCGAGGTGCAGTTTTTACCGACCCTTGAGTGTTAGCCAATCAGAAAACGCCTTAATCTGTTGCTTTGATTTGCATGTTAATAATATTTATTACTTTAAACGATTTTAAAATAAATACCGTCAAGTAGATACTTTTTTTTTTTTTTNGAATAAATCTGAAGGAAAAGCGGCTCAAGAGACGAGTGTTTTGATTGGCTGTTCAGAAAATGTGTACGTCGAAGTACAAACATGTACGTCAAAGTACAAATTGTACATCAGGGTACAAATATATACTTCAAAGAGTATTTAATATTTGTACTTTGAAGTAAAAATTTTGTACTTCGAAGTACATATGAAGAACAATAATGTACTTCGAAGTACAAAATTATGTTTACCTAGAAGGCTACAGAGACTTTCGAACCAAATGGTACGCCATAGCATAGTGCAGAATAACCCTACCTAGGGACCTGCATAGTACATAATAACTCTACCTAAGGCTTTGCATAGTGCAGAATAACCCTACCTCAGACTATGCAAAGTTCATAATAACTGACCTAGGGCTCTGTAAAGTGCATAATAACCCTTCCTAGGGTTCTGCATAGTGTAGAATAACCCTACCTGGGGCTCTGCATAGTGCATTGAAACAACAATTTCATTTCTCCTATGACGAGTGTCAGTCCCGAATGAGCACTGAAACTTATCATTTAACCAAAAAGGATTGAATGAATATTTTCATTGGTTTGTGTAAAAAAGGTTCCAAGCGATTAAAATGACCCAAAATTCCCAATTTGAAGATTCCACAATGTATTTTATTCCATTTAAGTTTGTTTTTTGCACTAATTATTCCCAATTAGGTCAGTACTTTTCCCAATTGAGCAACACACATCGCTGGAAACCCTTCTTTGAGCTCTGCATAGAGCAGTGTTCACATAGCTGGATCTCTGCATTGTGCAGTGTAACCCTAGTTGAAGCTCTGCACAGTGAAGTGCAACCCTACCTGAAGCTCTGCATACTGCACTGTAACACTACTAGCAGCTCTGCAAAATGCAGTGTAAACCTACCAGCAACTCTGCTAAGTGCAGTGCAACCCTACCTGCAGCTCTGCAAAAAGCAATGCAACCCTGCCTGGATCTCTGCATAGTGCAGTGTAACTCTACCTGGAGCATTGCATAGTGCAGTGTAACCCTACCTGGGGCTCTTTACAGTGCAGTGTAACCCTACCTGGAGCTCTGCATAGTGCAGTGTAATCCTACATGGAGCTCTGCACCTTGCAGTGNCGCCCCGCCGCCCGCCAAGGGGTTTCACATAATACGTCCCGTATTTTATACGGGCGTATAAAAAGTAAAACAAAGTAAGCATTTCATGTTATTATGAATTTATGATTTCATATGTACATCAAGCTTTTTCCCAGGGCCTTTGAGAACAGTGGCACCCCTTTGCCTGAATGTCCAAAAACCGTACCCCTGTGTGTGAATGTTCACTGCAGGAACACCCCTGTACCTAAATTTCCAATTATAATCTGTTTGTGCTTGTCTTAGCTCTAGAATAATGTAGAAATTAATTTAGGACACATAAAAGTCGGAAGAAAAAAATCAACAAGAGATGTATTTGTCAGAAACACAATGCCCCCTAATGCGCCGCTTTGATTTTTTTACCCTTGACCTTGAAGGATGACCTTGACCTTTCACCACTCAAAATGTGCAGCTCCATGAGATACACATGCATGCCAAATATCAAGTTGCTATGATCAATATTGCAAAAGTTATGACAAAATTTTATTATTGGTTAAAGTTTTGGACAGACAGACAGACAGAATGACAGACAGACAGACAGGCCAAAAACAATATACCCCCTTTTTTTTTAAAGGGGGCATAAAAACATTGCAAACTTTGAGTCCATGCCACTATGCATAAACAAAGTCAATGTACACATTTTTATAAAAACTGATATGAACATACTCCAATCAAACATGTTTATCTGTTTATCATACATAAAGAAAAACAAATTCAGTACATATGCGGCAGTTTTATAGAAAGAAATTAATTTTTAACAACTTAAGAATGTGTTTTACAATTGGCATATTTTAAATGAAAGACACTGGCATGAAACATTAGAAAACACTGTAGATTATCCTAAGAAATTGAGCCTTGCTCTGTGAAAAGGGGGTTTAATGCATGTGTGTAAAAAGTCATCCCAGATTAGCCTGTGCTTTCCGCTTTTATTGTATTTTTTAGTTTAAAGGAAGACTCTTTTTGACGAAAATCAAGTTTAGGCAGCAAGTGTCGTCCCTGATTAGCCTATGCAGACTGCATTAAACTCCCTTTTCACAGAGCGCAACTCAATTGAAAATACACACCTATAAAGTCTATGCAGTAGATCTCTATCCTGGTGGCCATCCATGGCAAGCAACTCAGATCCAACCTTAACATATACAGATTTCCATATAAGTGATTTTTCCTGTGTCCCAATTGCAAAATGTTACATTTTCCCCCGAAAATCTGACATAAATTTCCCCTAAAAAGATGCAAAACTTTTCCAATAAACTCAATTATTTGTTTATTGAGTTTATTATACAGCAATATAATTCCGTAGCCTTTTATAATATAAATTTTAAAATGCAGTTACAGATGAACTTATAAACAATTGGAATACTGCATTGATAAGCATATTAATAATGTTTCAATGTGACAAAGTTACTCTCCATTTACAAAACAGTGTTTGCAGCAGGCATAAAAAAAGAGCTTTGTCACAGACATGACGTATACCCCCACTTGCTGCATTGACACAGAATATTTTTCAGTATAAACAAGAGCATGGTAAAACTAGAACTTTGTCACAGAAGTGACGTATACCCCCATACGCTACATTGACACAGANCTTTGAGAACAGTGGCACCCCTTTGCCTGAATGTCCAAAAACCGTACCCCTGTGTGTGAATGTTCACTGCAGGAACACCCCTGTACCTAAATTTCCAATTATAATCTGTTTGTGCTTGTCTTAGCTCTAGAATAATGTAGAAATTAATTTAGGACACATAAAAGTCGGAAGAAAAAAATCAACAAGAGATGTATTTGTCAGAAACACAATGCCCCCTAATGCGCCGCTTTGATTTTTTTACCCTTGACCTTGAAGGATGACCTTGACCTTTCACCACTCAAAATGTGCAGCTCCATGAGATACACATGCATGCCAAATATCAAGTTGCTATGATCAATATTGCAAAAGTTATGACAAAATTTTATTATTGGTTAAAGTTTTGGACAGACAGACAGACAGAATGACAGACAGACAGACAGGCCAAAAACAATATACCCCCTTTTTTTTTAAAGGGGGCATAAAAACATTGCAAACTTTGAGTCCATGCCACTATGCATAAACAAAGTCAATGTACACATTTTTATAAAAACTGATATGAACATACTCCAATCAAACATGTTTATCTGTTTATCATACATAAAGAAAAACAAATTCAGTACATATGCGGCAGTTTTATAGAAAGAAATTAATTTTTAACAACTTAAGAATGTGTTTTACAATTGGCATATTTTAAATGAAAGACACTGGCATGAAACATTAGAAAACACTGTAGATTATCCTAAGAAATTGAGCCTTGCTCTGTGAAAAGGGGGTTTAATGCATGTGTGTAAAAAGTCATCCCAGATTAGCCTGTGCTTTCCGCTTTTATTGTATTTTTTAGTTTAAAGGAAGACTCTTTTTGACGAAAATCAAGTTTAGGCAGCAAGTGTCGTCCCTGATTAGCCTATGCAGACTGCATTAAACTCCCTTTTCACAGAGCGCAACTCAATTGAAAATACACACCTATAAAGTCTATGCAGTAGATCTCTATCCTGGTGGCCATCCATGGCAAGCAACTCAGATCCAACCTTAACATATACAGATTTCCATATAAGTGATTTTTCCTGTGTCCCAATTGCAAAATGTTACATTTTCCCCCGAAAATCTGACATAAATTTCCCCTAAAAAGATGCAAAACTTTTCCAATAAACTCAATTATTTGTTTATTGAGTTTATTATACATCAATATAATTCTGTAGCATTTTATAATATAAATTTTAAAATGCAGTTACACATGCACTTATAAACAATTGGAATACTGCATTTATAAGCATATTAATAATGTTTCAATGTGACAAAGTGACTCTCCATTTACAAAACAGTGTTTGCAGCAGGCATACACAAAGACTCTGTAAAATTGTGTAAAATTAATAGTTGCTTTATTTACACTCCGATAACAACCATTTTTTAATGAATGGTATTATAGGTTGTTGTTATTCTTCAGAATTGAAAATGTTGGCCTCCGATTGTTATTTCTTAGTCCTAGCCTAGCAAAGGCATATATAAAGTTATTTTATTTAAGCTCGATTGCATAAAAAACCAAAGACTTATTGAAATGCTCTCGAGTCTGTTTTATGGGTAGAACTAGTACTTGGTGCATTGGGGGAGATCTATAGAACACTTCCACAGTGGGGATCGAACATGTGACCTACCTGTCCCTAGGTGGACCCCATACCCACAACCCCACAGCCACATACAGTTGATTACCCAAGAATAGCAAAGTAGATGGCAGACTAAGGCTATGAAATAACACTAACAAACACTTATAAATACAACCATTTTTTTTGTCGCCACAGTTACTATACAAACAGATGATCAAGAACTAATTAGAATATTCCAATGCCAACCTTGTTGCTATTGATTTCATCTGTTCAGGGCCTTTTTTTCCTTTTTTAGCAAGGGCCTTATATATATAGGCCCTTCCCCTAAAAGAAAGGTCCCTTCCCCTAAGAGAATTTCTTTAAAATTTAGCAATATTCCCCAAATTTCAAGCTTACTTGGGGAAATTTCTTTCCCTTTTTCAGTTTTGTCAATAATTTATCCCTAAAATGGAAGGCAGGCCCTTTCCCTTTATCATGAAAAAAAGCCCTGCTGGCATTATAATAAATCAACGTACCTTCCACACGGTATCATTCGTTCCCAAGGGCACCTGTGCAATTTTTGTTAATATTTGGACTGCCTCTGCCCATCGGTGACTCAGCAAAGTTTGACGAAGATGCCCGAAAAGTTGCTGAAGAGCTCGAGAGACTGGCTTTGGCGTCCACTGTTCAAGTTTGCTATCTACATAATATTCATAAAATTTTATCTGAATGTTCAACCAAAAAAATTAATATGAGCCTCGCTCTTGGAAAACGGTGCTTAACCCTTTGAGCGCTGGAACCGGATTTTGAAGGTTTTTGCAAACAGTTTGGATCCAGATGAGACGCCACAAAACGTGGCGTCTCATCAGGATCCAAACTGTTTGCTATTCTGATAGTATTCTTTGAAAAAAAAATCGAAGAAAATGCTAATTTTAGAAATTCAGCAGACGACATTTTAGCAGACGACAAATTACCCAGCATGCAAAGGGTTAATTCGTGTGTATTAAGTGTTGTCCTACATTACACTTTGCAGTCCGAACAGGCGAATCACATTATCAGGGACAACACTTTCCACATAGACTGATTTTTTTTTTAGAAAAAACTTCGCTTAAACAAAAAGTCCATTAAAGTCCATAATGGGGAAAGTGTGATTTTTAATATACAGAACAAATAAACAATGAATTTTCCCTATGAGGAGACAACTTTTAAACGAACAATTCCATAAAAGCTGAATGTGTCGTCCCTGATTAGCCACTGCACACTGCACAGGCTAATTTGGGTTGACACATTATGCACATGCATTTAGCCCTGTTTTTCCAGATCAACCCTCATAAAATTATGTTTCCGCACGTTTGAAAATCTCAATTATAAACTGTTTTGATTTTAATACAATAACTGATGTTATATTAATATATATATTTCAAAACCAACAATTTCCTTATCTACTTCAGGGCTTTTTCCAGCCATTTTGGGAAAAGGAGGCTGGTCAAATTGGTATTTTTTAAATCGATAAAATAGCAAAATTGGGAAATTTTTATCGACAAAATGGACCAAATTGGGATTTCTTTTACGTACAAAATATTGACACATCAGCCTATAATTCAAATTATAAGAACAAAATAATATAAATTATAGTTATATACTTTGTGATATGTTTATGAAATAAATTGAGATATAATAATCATTAACACTTGTTTCTAAAAAAAAAAATTTTTTTTTTTTGTAATTGGGATTTTTCGGTTTGGAATCGGGTCGTTTGCTTTGGGTTCGGGTCCATTTTATGGACTTTTTTAAGAAGCAGAAATAGCTTTTACTTAGACTGCTTTATCATTGAAATAGACCTGAATTGAATACCAGTACATGTGTAATGCTAAGTTGCCCCCAAAAATTTACATGAGTTTTTTTAAGATTGGATTAAAGCGGTTGGTCTTACATTGTGGAAACTGAAAAGTATACTAATAACTGAGTTACAGACTGACACTGGCAATAGCTTACTTATGGCCAACCAATGCAAAAGACACAAAGTCTTACAGGACTTGAAGTCCGACAGCTTTTAAAATTTACCGGACCTCATCAGACTTTACCAGACCTCGCTTTTCGTTAACCAAACAATAGAAAATACCTTTTATAGAGTTTATTTTTATCATTATGACGTTAAAAATGTTTAACAATTCTAAATACAATAAAATAACAACTAATTTTAAACCTGTTCCATTAAAACGTTTGGTAAAACTTTCAAATAAAAGTGGAGAAAGCATTGCCATTTTTTTTACACATTACTTGTGCCGCCTTCATCACGAAACAAGGCGCAAAATTTGACTTGTATCTAGCAAAGTAAACATTAACCAGACCGTATTTTTAACATATTCCTTGTTTCATTTTTTTTTAACCAAAACAAAGTTTTACATATTATTTTTTTTGTCTGACTCAAGGACCGACAGTTTCGGAAATACATGTAATACCGGGCCTCAGCAAATTAAATCGGAAAGTCCAAGGTCCGATGTCTTTCGCATGGGTTGCTTATCCCTTCTTTCCCACACACGCCCCAATCCTTGAAATAACTCCGTGTAGTATGGTTAACTGATTCCTTCCTTTTGCCAACCTCCCAAGACAATTCTCAGACAAGTCTAAATAAGGTTAATAAATATTTTTATTTAAAAAAAATAAAACAATTTAGTTCATAAATATTTTTTGTTTAAGATATCTTCAAGATCTTGTTTATATAAATGATTCTTTTTTATAAAATGCTCTCTTTTTTATAACTTTTACCTTCTGGTGCTAAATGGTCAATTTCTGTCAACTGTTTTTCCATGTCTGAAAACCATTCTGTTCTGGAACACTGAGTCTTCCTCAGCAACTCACAACATTCCAACTGAAGACATAAAACAACATCAGCGAAAAACAGTTAAAACAAAACTCTGAAAGTTTCCTTAATTTACTGAACGGATAAGAAATCAATCTTATGTGTTGCTGGGCGTGAATAATTAAACTGTCTTCTTTTTGTTTTTAAGTCAAAGAATGCATATTAAACTACAAATTGTGTTTTAAAATCTTTTCACTTAACTTTCATAGGTGTATTCATTGAGAGTCCAGAATGAGAATAAACATGTTATTTATTTATGTCAACATTTTATTCTTACAGTCTTAAACCAACATATGAATATGAATGATGAATGTTATAAAAAAAAATCAAATAGAAATCTTTCTATGGTACCATCAATCAAATATTGTTTACTTCCTTGAAATTCATAACAAACAAGTTTACATTGATACTGACATGACTAGAACTTGTTGCAGAAACAAAATTAAGTCCATGCAGGGCTTTTCATCAGGAAATTGAGAAGAGGCCCTGAATAGCCTTTCAAATTGGGAATTTCATGCGCGATAACTGCTCATTTTGGGAAGACCTTGTTTTTAAAAGTTATTGAAACAGGGTCTTTTTCATTGTGCAGCAGTACTAAAAGAAAAATTGTGTCGCATTCTTAAGCATATTAGAGCTCATTGCTTTCAATTTGGGAGATGCCCAATATGTGTTTGTTTTTTTTTTACAATTTGGGAAATTCTTCTATCAATTTTGGGGAAAAATGACCTTATTTTCAATTGGGAATAAGGTCATATCTTATATAAGGGTGAAAAGCCCCGCCATGTGTCCTATGAACAAATCTGCACAGACTCATGGGGATATCCCATGAATGTCTTTTGTACACAAAGGAGTTTTCTGCTGTACAGCAACAAATTATTTGCAATTAAATAACACTAGACTTTTGATTATTCTGAACTTTCATTCTAGTTTTTTATTCATCATTTTACCTGTTTAAAAAAAGAATAAGATTGTATATTTTCTCTTTAAGATCAGTTTTACATATTTCAATTAAGTGTGCAAACATTCATTTCACAAAGTACTAAATGCTTTAATGAAACTTTTATGTGAACTTATGAGCATGAAGACTTTTTTGTACAACGCCAATCAACTTTTAAACATTTGTTTGAATAATATAAATAAGTGACTTGAGCCAGTTATTCTTTAAGCAGGCTAATATTGTTTGTGAGAAATCTGTGCAAGATTATTAATTCAGTTATTGATTCCATAACCTGTCTTAAGATTTAATGTTGCTTTTTATGTGTTCTGACTTTTGGCGACATTAATAGGTCTATTCAGTAATATAAAATATGTTTGCTTAGGTATCTTTTGTTAACTATTGATATCACATGCTTAACAGGGGTGCCATTCAACTTGTACCTAAGTCAACTCGTACTGTGGTCAACTCGTTCCTATTTTGGTCAACTCGTATCTATCAAAGTCAACTCATACCAAAAAAAGATATAGAGATCATTTCTTCTTTTTCTCTAAATCTTTCCACTTGAATTATCTAACCATACAGTTGTTTGTCACAATAAACGTCTCTTTGACAATTTTGGTCAGTGTTTTTTCACGGGTAATATGTTTAAAGGATGTGAAAGGTTTGAAAAGTGTAATAAACAGCGTTCATTAATTATCAATTGCCTAGCATTATTCAAATTAGAGTTAATAGGTATTTCATTTAATTAGTTTTTCTTTTATGTTTGTCACAACACTGAAAATGGTGTGAAAGGTGTTGTATACATCACACATTAGTAAATTGCCTTGCATGATTAAGTTAAACTTAAGAGGTATTTTAATTAATCAGTTTTACTTTAATAAGCATGTTTAACACGGAGATTCATCTTTGATGTGTAAAAATGTCCATGGTGTAAAACTTAGTTATTTTGTGAAAATATTGAAATAAAAAATACAAACCATGTGCTTGAAAATCTGTGTTGAACTATATAGATGTATGTCTGCTGTCATTGTGTTCGTGGTGAAATACTTAATTATTTTTTTAAAGTGTTGAAATAAAAAATAAAAAACATTTGCCTGAAAACCTGTGTTGAACTATATAGATGTATGCCTGCTGTCAGTGTGTCTGAATTGAAATAAAAAATGGTGTATTAAATTCTAGATGTGTTTCTTTTTTGTGTGTAGGCATAACACGTCTAAAACTTATTACCAAATTAATAGTTTGAATAAGGGACGAGTTCACCAAGGTACAAGTTGACCAAAATGAGTACGAGTTGACTACGGTACGAGTTGACTTAGGTGCGAGTTTGCTGAAAACCCTAATCAGTAGTGTCAGTATGTCCGAAAATTATATTATCCAAGTATATATACCTTGACTATGTCATGGTGTTATGACCACACGATGTACTCTTTCGCATGTCATATTTTTAAATTTGATAGAACATTTTAAATACCTTAAGTTAATGTTATCGAACAAGAAGATTACATGTATGAACATACGCATTTTTGCAATTCTTCCTGGATCACCAATTCTTCCCTCGACCCCACATTTTCTGCCATCGTTGTTGTTGTTGTTGTTTTCCTGTCAAACCTCCTCCTTGAAGAGTAGCCAACACGGTGAGTGACACCTCATCACAGTAATCGAATTTGTGAATGATAACGTTGCAAAATAATATATTTATTTTATACATTTCTACGTCTTAACGAAGGTAAATAAATGCGTTAATTATTACGATTCGGCTTTTATTATTTAACTGGTAAACTAAACATTTGTATTAAAATAGAAGCAATTTGTATGGTAACCGGATAATTTCTGCCATATGTTTACTAGACTTATTTATAAGACGTTGCCAAGAATTTAGAGATACATACATATATACATACATATCCGGTTAGGGCCGCAGGCTGGCTCAGCCTCTAATAGCCCCCTCATGGTCAGGGACCCAGGTTCTATCCGGTATTACTGTGTAAAATTGGTCTTTCATAAATATGTCCAATCGGTTTTTAAAAGTATTCAGTGACGGTGCAGTGACGATTTCATCTGTTAAAAGGTTCCATGGTGTGATTACCCTCTGAGAGAAGAAGTGTTTCCTGACATCTTTCTTAAAAGACTTTTTCTTAAGTTTAAGTGAGTGTCCTCTTGTTGTATTAGGATTTAAATCAAAAAACTTAGTGTACTCAATATCTTCTTTGCCATGTAACAGCTTATACACCTCAATCATGTCCCCACCAAAACGACAATATGCTTATGTTGGAATCTTCAAAACTTTTAATCTTTCTGGGTACGGTAAATGTTTCACACAATGGACTAGTTTGTGGCTCTCTTTTGTACCCGCTCTATACTTTCAATATCCTTTATAAATCTAGGGTGCCATATTAAGTTTCCATATTCAAGATGAGGTCTTATCAAGCCCTTATAGAGTTTTCTAAATTGTTTTGTATTTATGTGATGAAAAGTTCTTTTCACAAGCCCAATCATACCGTTTGCTTTGTTAATACATTTATTAATATTCTCACTAAATTTCAAGTCAGTAGAAAAGAGTATTCCAAGGTCACATTCTTGAGTATTATTAGGTATTTCTGTTTTATCAGGTCCTTCTCCTAACAAATAAGTAATATTTGGGTTATGTATACCATAATGAAGAGTACTACATTTCGCGGTATTGAACTTTAATAACCATGTATCACTCCACTGGGAAAGTCTATCAGTATCTCTCTGGATTTGGTCATTGTCCAAGGGCACTTCAGTTGAGCTGAACAACTTTGTATCATCAGCGAACAGTCGGATAGTGCTTTCAATCATGTCGTCAATGTCATTGATGTATATCAAAAAAAGTGTTGGCCCGAGTACGCTTCCTTGAGGTACGCCACTGGTAACCTCACTCCATTCTGACATATCCTTATTCACAACGACTCTCTGCTTTCTATTATTCAAAAAGGATTTTACCCAACTTAGCATTTTCCCATCAATTCCATAGGATATAAGTTTCTTGATCAGTCTAGCATGAGGTACGGTATCGAATGC